>VNKF01004900.1:0-17965 GCA_008044355.1 Drosophila lacteicornis
TGGCTGACCCACCAATTATTATAAAATTGGAGTCCACGAGGGAAAAGGTTTTACTTCTTCGCGCGCTAGGTGATTACAGACGCTCAACAAAACAACAACTGATCATAAACCTGTTGGGTTTTGACGCGTAGGCTGCGCTTTATGTAAACGAGCAGCTCTCGAGAGATAATTTCCTTATCTTCAAAGAATCCCTTCTTCTAAAAAAGCAATAATCTCTTGCAACTGTATTTACGCGACGTGGGATTGTGCACGTGAAGTGCAGTGGGAGAGATGATGTGTACATCATCCAGCATCCCGATGAGCTCTTATCAATCATTGGTGCTGAATTAGCACTCTCCCGCTTTGGCTCTCCGCTCGCCGAAGCTACCTCCCATGCTGCTGCTAATAATAGTTTTCGCCAATAATCTGTGTGTATTTTCAAAGTGCCGATAATTTTGTTGATTTTAATTGTTTTAAATTTTAATATCAGGGATGTCCAATATGACTAGCTATGCGATGGTTCGTATTTTAAGTAATCAAAAGAATGGTCTAACAATATGTCACATAAATTCTCAGAGTTTGTGTAAGAAAATGGAAGAGTTTAGGTATTTATTTATCAATTCGAATGTAGATATTACTTGGTTTCTTGCAACATCAAATAGTAAATTGTATGAATGCTCTGGATATAATCTTTACCGCTCGGATCGTGTAGGGCATGCAGGAGGAGTGGCAATATATGTCAGATCAAACATTAAATGCAAAGTAGTTAGTAAACAATCACCTGATGATCCCACTGAATATATTTTTCTTGAGCTAATTAATGTAAGAAATAGCAGATCAAATGTATTAATAAGCTGGATCTATAGACCCAACAAAGTAACTAATTACTCGACTATTATCAATGCTGTAGCAAGCCTATCTTATAGATATACTGACATTATTCTGGCAGGTGACCTAAACAGTAATATTTTGGACGAAATAAACTTACGTGACGATATGGAATCTTTAGGAGTAAAAATTGTAAACTCTGTGATGCCAACCCATTACACCAGTACGGTGAATACCTTGCTTGATGTTTTTGTTGACGATAATGACAAATTTCTGCTTTATGCGCTGGCCCGAATTTCTCAAAACATGACCTCATTTTCTTGATTTACAACGTTCAAATTGACCGCACTGAGCAAACCTTTAAATATAGAGACTTTAGAAATATTGACTATGATATGCTAAACTATGACGTCTGCCACTGTAATTGGAATAACATTTATGGGTTTCCATCAACAGACTTCCAATTAAACTTTCTAAACGCTAACATTGAATATCTTTACAACAGACACGTAACTATTAGGGAAAATCTAAAATCAATAAATTCTTGGTTTAATAATTATATTAAGAGAGCTATAGCTAATCGATACAAAGCATATGCACATTGGAGACGATATAGAACAGATTATTTGTACGGACTTTTTAAATGTGTAAGGGTGCGTGTAAATAAACTGATTTATGCCAATAAAAGTGCTTATTTCAGCTCTAAGCTCACCGGTGCAATAGCAACTAGACAAGTCTGGAAAGAAAAAAAATACTTGGTCGGCAATATAAAATCTGTGATAAATAATGATGTAAACGTGGACGATCTTAATTGACAATGAATGTTCCTGAATGTAGTTTTAATTCGAACCTGTCCACTGAGTCCCTGTTAGGTGGTGTTAATTGTTTTGAATTCGCTTGTGTAAGTCAATGTGATGTTTTAGAAGCTATATTGAAGATAAAGTCGAACATTTTTGGAAAAAGATTGGCCGAATAAATAAATAGCTTCCTGATCAATAATAATCTGCTGAATAATAACCAATCTGGCCATAAAAGAAGCTGCACTGCAGAACAGTCATCGTCATCTAGCCTTCAAAGCGTTCGGACGTGCTATTCTAATCGCTATGTTGTCTCCCCACTGCGCCGAGTGTAATTCGGAAGTTACAACAGCCCAGCTTCGCTCCGTTGAGGCTCTCCGTTGTGCTCCTCTGTGACGACGCGTGTTCCATACCACCTGTGTACACATTCTGTGCCAGGACCTCCATCCAAGGAAATCGCACGGCAGCGCCGTTTCCTGCTGCGATTGCGTACGAGTCCCATAGCTACGAGCTTCTGTCAGCGTGCATTAGAAGGCGCGACAGCGATCCCTGATGGCAATAAGCTTCTACCTGCCAGCGCCACCTGGTGGGCAGAGCTGCCGAACCGATTGTAATTGCGTCGTGACCAGCAAGTTGCAGTGGGCGCAGCCACATTTAAACAAAGAGAAAGCATATCGGACAAAGAGACAGTAAAAGAGAAAGTACAACAAACACTCTTTCACCCCTGGGCCTAGCTGGGGCATCCGAGCAGTGGAGCCATCAGCATCACCGGGCATCACCGGGGTATCTCCTTGCCATATAGACTCCTTTGGACCGGCCTCCGCTGTAGCAAAGCGGGCCAGCAGAAGACTATCAGGAACACTGCGGTACTCCGCTGTACTCCGCCACTTCACTTTCCACTCTCCGCATTAGAATAGGTGATAGGCCCCATGTCAGCTAAACATCTTGTTGGATGCGTATAGCGCTATGGTGGCCTTTTTCACCCTCTCCATTACATTGGGTTTCCATGCTAGCTTGCTGTCTAGTAGAATGCCGAGGTATTTATGTTTTCGAGGTCAGCCTGGTTGAGTTGACATTCGAAGGGATCCATAGCGATACCTTGAATCTCTTGGTAACAAGAATGGGGGCTCATGTGGCTGCATATTCCTACTTTTGGCAGGAAGACAATTCAAAAGGTCCTCCATTGGATAGGGATAAAGCCCGTACTTAGACAAGCTGTGTATATTGCGGAGAGCCATGGGGTGATCTCATCTTTAATCACCTGTAGCATGGCTGGAAATATGCCGTCTAGTCCTGGTGCTTTTATACCCGCGAATTGGGTATAGATCTATAAAAATGGCAGCAAGCTATCTGCGCAGATAAATTCCCTTATAGATAATGATACAAATAAAATTAGAGTAGTATTTCGTCCGATCGTTCCTATGGCAGCTAAAAGATAAAGCTGTCCGTTTTTGTCCGCTTCGACATACATATGTATATATGTATATGTAACTGTAATAAAAAAAGAAGGCTATCTGAAAAGTTCCATTCAGATATCTCAGTTTGTGTAGCAACGGACAGACAGGCGGACATGGCTAGATCGACTCGCTTGGTGACTTGGTGTCTGAATCTAATATTTGTCTCATATGTGACTGAGGCAAATGGTTTCTCATTTCTTCTGTTTCCTTTACTAATTCCGAGAACAGGTTTAGGTTACTTGAGTGCTTAAGGTATTGAAAGTCTTTCCAAATAGTTACATCCCCGTCCAATCATGGGGGATGTCGTAGTCGTAATTTTTGCTGTTATGGATACTGCGAGAAGTATTATTGTCCAAAGTCAGTGTGTTGGAGAAAAAAGGAAAATAAGATTTATTTAATTTACCTTAAATTATCCTTATGGACAACCCTCCCTTTTATTAAGACTGTGGTCCCCAAATCTGCTTCTATAATTTCTTTATAAGGCGAATTTGAGGGTTTGTTCCCCGATTTCTTGATTGATTTTACAAGGACCCTGTCTCCTGGTTTATTTGTTACTGAGTAAATGGTTATATTATATTCAATAGTCGCGAGAAGTATTAGTTCAACAGTGTCTTTAATTACACTTTCGATTTTTAAGCACCGTGCAAGTTCTGTCAGTGTACTGTGAAATCTTTACCCTTGTCCGTTTGACGTACTATGATGTGGCGGTGTATTAAGAATTTGTATGTTAAACTGGTTACTTAGAAGGGTCATAATTGTTTCGGATTTAATAGAAGGCTCATTATCGCAATATATTGTTTTTGTTCGTCGATAGAAATTAATAAGTTGTAAAAAATGTACGTCTGCAATGGTTCTGGAAGCGATTGGTTGGACAATTGAAACTTTTGATAATTTGTCTACACAAGTAAGAAACGATTTTTTATCTGTAGAAAAAAATTCACCTGTATATGAGGGAATCGGTGTTTCTCCTAGAATCTGTTTCTGAGGATGTCGATCATAATTTGACTTTTGGCAGGTTTTACAATTAACGACGACCTCATTTGAAATATGAGTTATTTTGGGAAAAAAAAAGTCTTGCATAAGGAGGAGTGGCAATATATGTCAGATCAAACATTAAATGCAAAGTATTTAGTAAGCAATCGCCAGATGGTCCCATTGAATATATTTTTCTTGAGCTAATTAATGTAAGAAATTGCAGATCAAGGGTATTAATAAGCTGCATGTATAGACCCAACAAACTGACTACTCTACTATTATATTATTATTGTATTATTATAGATATACCGACATTATTCTGGCAGGTGACCTAAACAGTAATATTTTGGACAAAATATACTTACGTGACGATATGGAATCTTTAGGAGTAAAAATTGTGAACTCTGTGATGCCAACCCATTACACCAGTACGGTGAGTACCTTGCTTGATGTGTTTGTTGACGATAATGACAAATTTCTGCTTTATGCGCTGTGCCGAATTTCTCAAAACATGACCTCATTTTCTTGATTTACAACGTTCAAATTGACCGCACTGAGCAAACCTTTAAGTGTAGAGACTTTAGAAATATTGACTATGATATGCTAAACTATGACGTCTGCCACTGTAATTGGAATAACATTTATGGGTTTCCATCAACAGACTTCCAATTAAACTTTCTAAACGCTAACATTGAATATCTTTACAACAGACACGTAACTATTAGGAAAAATCTGAAATCAATAAATTCTTGGTTTAATAATTATATTAAGAGAGCTATAGCTAATCGATACAACGCATATGCACATTGGAGACGATATAGAACTGATTATTTGTACGGACTTTTTAAATTTGAAACGGTGCGTGTAAATAAACTCATTTATGCCAATAAAAGTGCTTATTTCAGCTCTAAGCTCACCGGTGCAATAACAACTAGACAAGTCTGGAAAGAAAAAAAATACTTGGGAGTCGGCAATATAAAATCTGTGATAAATAATGATGTAAACGTGGACGATATAAATGACAAATTTTTGACTTTTTCGCTTGTGTAAGTCAATGTGATGTTTTAGAAGCTATATTGAAGATAAAGTCGAATGCCATTGGTCTAGATGATCTGAATCCAAAATTTATAAAAATACTTCTCGCAAAGATTATAAGCCACATTACTTATGTTTTTAATACGGCAATCACCACGTCGAGTTTCCCTGATTCCTGGAAAATATGAAAAATAATGTCAATGACGAATATAGACCCATTTCTATCCTCCCCTATCTGTCAAACATTTTCGAAAAAATATTGGCCGAACAAATAAATAGCTTCTTGATCAATAATAATCTGCTGAATAATAACCAATCTGGTTTCCGCCAAAAAAGAAGCTGCACTTCTGCAGTAGTCAAAATAGCAGAGGATATTCGCCAGGAATTGGATAACAGTACATTATTAACCATACTGGACTTTAGCAAGGCATTTGATACTGTAAATCATGACATTTTGTTAACGAAACTGCAGCGCATATATAACTTTTCTTTAACAGCTATTAAGTTAATGAGATCATACATTGCGAATAGAAAGCAAGCTGTTGCTGTAGGGGAAAATGTGTCAAGGTTTCGAGTCGCCACTCGTGGTGTACCACAGGGATCTGTATTAGGGCCGTTATTGTTTACCATATATGTTAATGACCTGCCAACTGTTTTGTCTATGTGTAATGTTCATATGTATTCAGATGATGAACATTAGTAGACCAAGGAGTCAACAATTTTTTTCTTTTTGCAATTAAGAACCGATTTCATGTAGAAAAAGGCATTTACTTTTCATTTCGACAAAAAAATCTTGCCCGTTTTTGAAAACGAAAAAATTTTGTGAAAGTGAAAACGGGAGCATCGATTTTTCGTTTTCGAAAACGAAAATGAGAGAATCTTGTGAAAGTGAAAACCGCTTGCAACTGCGCCTTCTACAATGGCTTTTAAGTGCTCGTTGGACATTGCCATATTTAAATTGTTTGGATTTTCCTGCAAATCTTCCCCGCTTCTGAGTTTTCGGAATTCGTTTAACAAGTCTTCTATTTCACTATCACTCATATGTTTTAACACAAAGAACAAAGAATTTTTGAAAATTCCTTCTGTTGCTGCCAGTTCCTCGTATGGCGACGTTGGCGTATTTAATTATGTTATGTTATTAATGCTGCTGCTGCAGTTGCTTTTATTTATTTATTTTTATACCCGGTACCCATAGGGTACAAGGGTATTATAAGTTTGTGCCAACCGAGAATGTATGTAACAGGCAGAATGAGAAATCTCCGACCCTATAAAGTAAATATATTCTTGATCAGCATCACCAGCCGAGTCGATTTAGCCATGTCCGTCTGTCCGTCCGTGTGAAACAACAGATCTCAGAGACTATAAGAGCTAGAGTTACCAAATTTGGTGACAACATTGGAATCTTTTGCACGCAGATCAAGTTTGTTTTAAAATTTGTCCACGCAGCGTTTTAGCGTCTCATATTCATATTATACACAGCAACCATCCGTATATGATTCCTAATTTCTTATCCGTAATTCAAGGAATTATAGCTTCTTTAACGTTTTTCATGATTTACAAGCGCGAAAGTAGACCAGGTCTAATTTTGACACAAACACGATCTGCGTGGTAGCTCTAGATCTTATATTCTCTGAGATCTGTTTTTGTGTAAGGACAGACATTAATTGTGTAATCATAAAGTTTTGGAATTTTTAATTTATATCCTATTGTTTTATAATTAAACATATTTTAGCATCACAATCTCTAATACAAGTATTTTGTAATTTGTTTAGGTCCATAAGTCCGCCGGCATTATGGATTCTTTTAAAAATCTCGTACCGCAGTATGCTACTGTACTACGTGAAGGTGAAATAAATACCGTGACCACAGATAATATAGTGAAAGGCGACATCGTAGACGTCAAGTTTGGTGATCGAGTTCCAGCCGACATCAGAATACTTGAAGCTCATGGTTTAAAGGTGGATAATTCGTCGTTGACAGGGGAATCGGAACCTCAAGTTAGATCTGCTGAATTTACTCATGAGAATCCGCTAGAAACAAGAAACTTAGCTTTTTTTTCAACAAATGTGCTTGAAGGTACTTGCCGAGGAGTGGTAATTGCTACTGGCGATAATACAGTAATGGGACGAATAGCAAACTTAGCAGCCGGTTTAGATGATGTACAGTCACCAATTTCAAGGGAGATACAACTATTTATTCGATTTATAACCATTTTTGCAATTATCTTAGGATTATCATTTTTTGGTATATCTTTGATACTGGGATATTCATTTATTGATGCAGTTGTTTTTCTCATTGGTATTATTGTAGCAAACGTGCCTGAGGGTCTTCTTGTAACAGTAACTGTCTGTTTGACACTTACAGCTAAACGAATGGCATCAAAGAATTGCTTAGTTAAAAATCTAGAAGCTGTTGAGACTTTAGGGTCTACATCAACGATCTGCTCAGATAAGACCGGTACCCTAACTCAGAACCGAATGACTGTTGCGCATTTGTGGTATGATCAGACGATAGTGGAATCTGATACTACCGAGTCTTTCCAGGGATCAAATTTTAATAATGAAGACAAGTCATTTAGTGCACTTCTTTTATGTGCAGCCCTGTGCAACTCAGCCGAATTTAAAGGAGGGCAAGATGGTATACCTGTATTTAAAAAAGAAGTTAATGGGAACGCATCAGAGGCTGCTCTTTTAAAATTTGCTGAGACTGTTTATGGCGGTATAGGACAAGTTCGCCAGAAGCATGCAAAGTTGACTGAAATACCGTTTAATTCAACAGAAAAGTATCAAGTTTCGGTACATGAATATGATTATGGGAATGGATATTTCATAGTAGAAATGAAAGGAGCCCCCGAGAGAATTTTAGACCGTTGCAAAACTATGATAGTTCGAGGAGAGTTTGTAGAGCTGACTGCGACATTAAAGTCCGAATTTGAAGATGCCTATTTAGATATGGGAGGAATGGGTGAACGAGTTTTGGGATTTGCAGAGCTTAGACTTCCAAAGACTCAATACCCTATTACTTATGAATTTAGTGCGGAACCTCCAAACTTTCCATTAGAAGGTCTTTGTTTTTTAGGACTAATATCGTTAATAGATCCACCACGTGCAGCTGTTCCAGATGCCGTGGCTAAGTGCCGTTCGGCCGGAGTAAGAGTAATTATGGTAACAGGAGATCATCCAATTACAGCTAAAGCGATAGCTCAAAGTGTAGGTATCATTACAAAACCCACAGCTGAGGACATCGCAAAACAACGTGGTATAAGTATTCAAGAAGTTGACCCCCGCCAAGCTACTGCTATTGTAGTTCATGGAGGTGAACTTCGGCTGATGAGTGCAGAGGACTTGGATGCAGTAATTTACTATCACAACGAAATAGTTTTTGCACGTACGTCCCCACAACAAAAGCTCATAATTGTAGAAGCTTGTCAAAGACGGGGCGAAATTGTTGCTGTAACGGGAGATGGTGTAAATGACTCGCCAGCCTTAAAAAGGGCTGATATTGGAGTGGCAATGGGAATTTCTGGTTCTGATGTCTCCAAGCAGGCAGCCGATATGATTTTGCTCGATGATAATTTCGCCTCTATAGTTGTTGGAATTGAAGAAGGACGTCTTATTTTTGATAATCTTAAAAAGTCTATCGCATACACCTTGACGTCAAACCTACCTGAAATAGTGCCATTCCTATGTTTTGTAATATTTGATATTCCATTGGCTTTAGGCACTATAGCAATCCTGTGTATTGATATCCTTACTGATATGATGCCTGCTATATCACTAGCTTATGAAAAAGCAGAGTCTGATATAATGTCACGCATACCGAGAGATCCATTCGAAGACCGTTTGGTAAACAAGAAGTAAGTAATTTTAAAATTAAATAGTTATACAAAATTTGTTCTTATTGAAAACAATGTATTTATATTAAAATCTAGGCTCAGGATAATTTAATCTCTGATGCATGTCATGAACTAAATTCTACTTTCATAAACTTAACAAGTAATAAAGCTACAGTCGAGTGCTCGACTGTGAGATTTCCGGTACCTAAAGGATTGTGTTTTACATTAAAAGGCAATTTAAATTGTTACATACTATATGATACTACTTCGATACTTCTTTAACAAAATCGCATCTCGAATTAGCTAGCCTAGAGGTCTCCACGCTGGGAAAACGTTTTTTTGCAAGAATGGTTTGAGTTTAAATCCAGATTCTTCTTTTTTTTCTTTTTTAATCAATTAATACATTATATATCAGTTCTGTCATAGTTGGGTTATGCAAGTGAGTTTTATTAGTTTTTGTAATTTCTAGCTCACGCTCTTTCTGTTCTCCAGATTTGGCGCCATTTTTTGGTCAACAGTCGATCTCTTTTCTCTTTCACACTTGCTTGTACATCTCTATTATAATAAAAAAGCGTATTTTCATTAAGAAAATGAGTCTATTATATGTGTCAAATACGTAATACACGGCATAACCTAGAGGTCTCAGCGCTAAGGAAACGACTTCAATGCAAGAAAGGTCTGAACTAAAATTTTTGTTTAATTATTTCTTACTGGCTTTTTCAGTTTTTCCCTTTTTATTAATTTTAATACATTTTATTTAATACATTTTATTTCAGTTCTGCCAAAATTAGGTAAACAATTGTCGAAGCATATGTAGTGTGAAAATTGGCGCTTTATATGTAATATAGGTAATGACCCAGTTCTCTAAGCGGCCTATTCATTTAAATTTTGCAAGATAGACCCGAGCTCTATCTTGACCCAAAAAGAGAATTTTTTTTTTTCGCATTTGTATTTTTATAGCTTTTACAGTTTTCCTCAAGGTATATTATATATAATTTATAATAAAAAAAGTAAGAAAGCTACATCCGAGTAAGCTCGACAGTGATATACCCAGTGACATACCCAGTTTAGTTAAGAAGATATTATTCTCATCATCCTATACCTTTCTCACACGCTATCTCTCTGAGTTCCCTTTTCTGAAAAAATCGAATTATTATTGTCAACATGCGTAATGCGTAATGGTTAAATGGACGATTATAGTCCAACCATCAGAATATAACTCCTCATGTCATATAATTTTATCAACCGAAATTTAAGAGAGAGGACAGAAGTGGACGTGGAAAATTTCTAAAACAAAGTTGATCTGCGATAGATAAAAATGTTGTAAGCTGTTCTTTTGTTTCAAACGGACCAACATACGACCAAACAGACATGATAAAGAATATATATACTTTATGGAGTCGGAGATGGCTTCTTATTCCTCTTAAGATTTCTAATTCTCTTTCAGTTTCTTATTCGACCCACTGGTCTTTAGTTTAAGGCTAGATATTTAACAGCTTAGTGCCGAAAACGAAACTAGTTGAATTATTTGTAATTTATTTTTGTTAACGTTACTATTAATCGTCACAAAATCGTTATCAGAAACTTTTCAAGTTGAAGGTGCCATCGTCACTTTTATCTCACCTTGCTAAGAGGTTTGAGTTTTTAAAATAACATATTGTGGGAACCCCCAATGCAAAGAGGCAAGGGTGAAATAAAAGAAAAAGCGAAAAATTATTTTTCCTTCGTCGTTTCATTCATTCTTAAGAGCGTGAGCGAGTAAGCGACATGGGCGAGGGAGAGAGAAACTAAAGCTGAAAAACAATCGATGTTTGGGACCATCGATGTTTTCGGTTTGTAAACACCTCATTTTGTATTACACTGTCACATTAGTGACCAGTTGGTATAATGTTATCGATAATAGTCCTAACGCATAGACTTAAGCTAGATTTTTACTTCACTTTGATTTGGCGAATAAGAACGATCAGCAAGTGCAAAAATAGAGAAAAAGCGAAATCATGATAAATAAAATCAATCCGACGTTATTATTTGAAAATAAAAGCCTGGGAGTTTAAAAATCAGGTGTGGGGTTCGCCCAAAGCATTATTTCATAATGAAATACGCCGCATACTCAACGTGACGATGGAGGAACTATCTAAGTGGCTTTCTGAGAAGCACGTGCCGTTGACCGGGCAGGAGATAATTCACCAGTTGCGGCGAATGGTAAAGGCTATGGTTGTATACCAAGATGACAACGTCTTGATAAAAGCCGGAGAGCTGATCGACATTGGCGTGGTGGAGAGCATGGCGGACCGGGAGCCGGACGAGATGGCTGAAATCATGAACCAGATGGCGCTGTATAGAGCACAAAGGGGTCTCGCTGAGTTGAAGGCGAAGGTTGTCGCCTTGGATGGCAATTTGCTGGATTTCAAGCCTGTTGTTGATATCAGTGACCTTGAGGCTAGTTTGCGAAAATTTTCTGGAGATGACAACATGTCCGTTCAAGCATAGATTCGTGACTTCGAGCTGGCTGCAGTTATGCACGGATTAAACAACTCAACGTTGGCTACTGGGCAATCGAATGCTGGAGGGATCGGCCGCTTGAAAAACCCGCTTGCTTGAAAAACCCGCTAATTCGAAGGAGCTAAGCGAAAGTCTGCAAAAAACCTTCGAATTCCAGATTACAAATCAAAGCAAAAGAGCCGTTCAATTCTTACGATCGAATCTCTGATGCACTATTTTATTGCGATGCTGACCAAGGAACTTTCGAGGACACAGACATCATAAAATAAATTGTTGATGTATTTTCTTCTACTAGAGAAAGGCCACTGCAGCCGAATCTCGCTATCATAGTTTTGAACTCGAAAACTTGGCAATTATATATGCCCTGCGCCGTTTCCGAATATACTTGGAGCATAAACCTTTTTTGATAGTAACCGACTGAAGTTCCTTTGTTTAAACTTTGAGCAAAAAATCTATAAGTCCCCGCAACGCCCGTTGGTCCCTTGAGTTAAAAAGTTTAAATTATTCGATATCCCATAGGACAGGGTCAAACATGGCCCATGTAGATGCGTTTAGTAGGCAAGCAGAGTTGCTGAAGGAATTTCTGATCCTTGTCCGATTCCGTCCAGAGATGTTGTACCTTTTGGACCTTGCAGCCCTATTAAACCTTGTCTTAAGTCTTGTGGTACTACTGCGCCTAGTATAACTACTGAACCTGGTAAACCTTGTGAGCCTAGTAGAATTGCTATACCTTGTGAATCTATAGAACCTTATGAACCTTGTGAACCGTGTGAACCTTGGAAACTATTGAACCTTGTAAGCCGTGTGGAACTTCTATACCTTGTGAATCTATAGAACCTTATGAACCTTGTGGAACTACTGAACCTTGTGAACCGTGTGAACCTTGTGAAACTATTGAACCTTGTAAGCCTTGATAGATGGGATAGTGTATAGAGCGAAGGATAGTAAGAAGCTGTGTATGTATGTTCCGAGCCGAATGCAAGAAGCTTTAATTAAGAAATTCCATGAAAAGTTGGGCCATTTATAAATATTTATGTATATTTATAATAAACTGATAGAAAAATATTGGTTCCCTGGTATGAAAAGTAAGGTCGATTTGTTTATAAAGAATTGTTTACCGGGCATTTTACATTCAGTCCCGAAGAGTATTCACAATAGAACGCTTCATAGTATACCTAAAGCTCCGGTCCCGTTTGATACAATCCATATTGACCACCTAGGTCCCCTTCCGTCTCTTAACTCAAAGAGAAAGCACTTGTTGGTGATCATTGATGCGTTCACAAAGTTTGTTAAATTATATCCTGTCAACTCCACCAGTACTAGAGAAGTCAATTGCTCTTTAGAAAAATATTTCGAATATTATAGCCGGCCTCGCAAAATTATTTCCGATAGAGGCACATGTTTCACTTCCTTCGAGATTAAAAAATTTCTTGAGTGTAGAAATATTGATCATATTAAAGTAGCCACAGCGGCACAGCAGGCAAATGGACAAGTCGAGCGTGTGAACCGTGTTCTAACACCGATGTTAGGAAAGCTATCAGAGCCCCTGAATCAAGCCGATTGGTATAGATTGCTTAACCGTGTTGAATTTGCTATAAACAACTCCGTTCAGTGTTGTGCCGGAAAGACCCCTAGTATATTGTTATTTGGATGCGAGAAGCGTGGTCCAGTGGTGGATGAGCTCACCGAATATTTGGAAGAGAAATTTAGTCAGGAGAAACCGCGATGTCTGGATACAGTAAGGGACGAAGCAAATGAGACTATATGTCAGTCATAGGGTCGAAATAAAACCGCACACAGCTTAAGGCACAGGGCACCTACGTTGTACAAGATAGATGATTTGGTTGCTATTCGTAATGTTGATGTGACTTCAGGGCAATGAAAGAAGTTTGCACCCAAGTATCGTGGTCCATTTAAAGTAAACCGTGTTTTCCGAACGACCGTTATGAAATTACTGATATAGACAATTGTCAGCTTACTCAAATCCCATATAAAGGAATCCTTGAGGATTCCTTGTGTTTGATTTTTGTTCCTTCAAGGCTAAAGTCTCCAGTCAAGCGGCTGGCTGGGGGAACCACGTGAAATCTTTATTGTTACTTAGCTGCAAATAGAAACTCTACAGTACTTGGACTTGCCTGAACTACTTACAGAACTAGTTCATATGTACAGTATAGTACTTCCTTGACTGACCCTATGGTAAACGAACGCCGAAAAACCTATAACTTTATGGTAAACGAACGCCGATCCACCTACCATAAGGGTTCTTCCTTTACCTAAGGTAAACGAGGAACCACCCAGCGTATGGGTACTTTCATGACTGACCATAAGAAAAACAATCGCCGAGCCACGTATAACCCTATGGTAAGCGAACACCGAACCACCTACCATATTGGTACTTTCTTGACTGACCCTATGGTATACAAACGTCGAACCAACTATTATATGGGTACTTTCTTGACTGACTCTAAGGTAAACAAATGCCGAACCACCTAGTTTATAGGTTAAAATTTGCTGCTGTAAATTTATTGTCTTATTATTATTATTTATTTATTGTCTGAGCCCATCTGGCCCTCGAGGCATGATAGCTAGATGGCGCCATCTCGTTCCAAAGCACTCCCTATCCGCTAGAAACGACCCATAGCTGGCGCTACTGAACGGCAGAACCAAGCATTACAGACCGTTTACCATCTTGTCACTTTTTCCGAACCACCTACCAAAAGGGTAGTTCTCTGACTGAACCTATAAGGTGCGTATCAAAACTATACGAACCCAAGAAAACTTTTCTTTCAACCCTTGCCAAATTCCTGCAATGTACGGAGAACAAAAGTTGTAAGTGCTAGTGGAAAGAACAAGGCATAACGTGTAAAAATAAGTCACATTTTCGGCACAGATCTTCTCCTGGAAGATCGCACTTTTTTTTTTTAAATATACTTGCTTTTCAGCTTAGTTGCACCCGTATAAAAACTATACGTTACTTAAGTTTTTTAATATTTTTTTAAGGAACAATGTAATAAGGAATATTTCTTAAACTTAATTTATTCTAATTAGATCCACCTTTAGCCTTTCCGACTTCAAAAGATCCTTTTACGTATTGCCCTTGATATCCTTCTAATGAAGATAGTGCTAAAATTTAAATTGTTTATTTTCTTTAATTTTTGGCGTTAAAACTAACAAAATGGCATTCGCCTAATTCGATCTCATCATTTTTTATAAAATAAAACAGAAAAAAGTATCAAAAGAGGAGAACATTTTCAAAAAAAATGAGAAAAAAAAAACAGCTAAAGTCCTCATCCAATTTTGAGGTTAGGCACCGTTTTAATGTTTTTTATACAAAACGTATTTAATTTTTTCTTATCACTATTTTCAAATCCTATTCCTAATGAAATTCCTAACAAAATGAGGTATTGACCATTCAAATTGAAAAAAGGGAAACAACGGGGCAGACTGATTAGTAACACGAGTGGTTAACAATTTCTGTTCTATGGAAATTTGTAAAGAAAATATTAAAAATGTTTAAGTATATAAAATTTTTACATAAAATATGCAGATTTATGAAGAAAAACACTAGCACAGGAAAGCATAGTTATGCCTATTTAGAATTTAATTGTTTAAAACAAATATAGTATATTAACTTATAAACTTAAAGTTTTATTAGACCATTTTAACGCAAAAAAGGAGTGATCGCCAAAGCCATACATTTACCGGCATATCGACATATCTCCGCGCGACATATCTCCGGGCAGACGTCCGGAGATATGTCGCTTCAGTACGTCATATGCGGAGATATGACGCCAAGCTCCGCGCGGTGATATGACATTTTAGAAACGACATATCTCCGCATGGAGTTCGGCGTCGTATCTCCGCGCGGAGATATGTCGTTTAAGAACGTCATATGTCCGCACGGAGCTTGGCGTCATATCATATATGTCGTTTCAAAACGACATATATCCGCGCGGAACTTGTCGTCATTTCTCCGCGCGGCGATATGTCGTTTAAGAACGACATATGTCCGCACGGATTTTGGCGTCATATCTTTGTTTATGAACCAGACCAGTGAACCAGACCAGTTGTCAAAAAACACTTTTTGAGTAAGAGTTGAAAACCTTAAATGTTGTCAGAATACAGAATACCAATTAGTTAAAACAATTTGTATAGTTATGATCAAATTAAATTAAGCTATTGATTTACATTATTTTATATGGTGGAACTAGCTGTGAAAAGCTCCTTATGTCCAAAAACTCATATTAGTTCATGAATTCATTCATTAGCTCAGAAAACTGATATATCGAAAGGCCCCAGTCAGCGTAATTTCTGGGCTTTTCCATATTTTTATTCTATATTATTAAAAATCTGCCTGCTTTAATAAAAAAAAAAACATTAAAGTATATTTAGTGTGAACATATTTTGTGTGAGAACGCTTTACACAAACCCAATGAAAGGCGTTGCTGCTCTAGCCCATGGTTCTGGCTATACATACAAGTAAAATAAGCGCCGATCAAAATAGCGCTTATGTTTCTATGGTGCTACGTATAGGACTTATTTATTATATCTTTACAATTAATATACCTAAAAAATTAAATGTACGAATAGTCGATACTATCGAATTTTTGGTTAAAAAACCTCGAGAATTTCGAATGTCTGGACTGTCGAAGTTTTACCAGACCTGTTTCTACAGTTTTCTGATGACATATTTTCGAATCACAGTTCGGAAAAGGAGAAAAAAATTAAAGCTGATCTTAATTCATTAGCATCATCCCATTCGTCGTCTTCTTCAAGCGATACCGCTTTGTCTACTGCTAACCAAAACAATTTTTGCAACGTATGTTTTGAGAACAGAAAATCTGTTTTATTGCGCCCATGCAACCACGTTTCTATTTGTGGTGAATGCTGGGTGTTCAGTCTCAGCAATATGTATATGCGATAACAAAAGGTAGCAATTATCAGGTCAAGAGCAAATGCATATTCTGCTGACATGAAGAAGTCGAACTGGGCAATGTTCCCATTTCTGCATAGATCATAATACACAACAACCCATGTTTCTCTTTACACACAATTTCGTTGACATAAGCATATTCTTTATACTTTGTTTAGCTATAAATACCGTTAAGTTTCCTCAATAAAATCAGTAATTGTTTTGACCACAACGCGAGCTTTACTCATTTAGCTGCATTCAACAGAGGCTGTCGCAGAGTCTTCAGACCCTCATGTGCACCATCTACAGTCCAACTGGTTCATGTTCTAGTTGCGGCGACACAAGGCAGACAGTTTATGTACTGTATGCCCGGCATCTAAGCCCACATTAACAGATAGTTAGAAGATAGTTGACAAAAATGAAATTGAAAATTTCCATGAAGATTATTATTATTATTATTATCTAGGCCTTATTGCACCACGACCAGATGTTAGGTCTTTTGTGCCGGCCTATAGGATTAAGGTAGAGCCTCTACACCTAGGCTTTTGATTAAGGAGAGAGACAGGGTCTATGTGTTCCCAAATCCTGTAGGGGGGGATAAGTTCACCTCCAAGTTGTTGAAGTCGACGTCTGATTAGCGAGGGGCATTCACATAGAACATGTTCTGATGTTTCTGGCTCCATCTCACAGAATCTGCAGATGTCGATTTATGAAAGTTTTAATTTCTTAAGGTGATACCTTAGGTTGCAGTGACCCGTTAGGTAGCCTGTTAGAGTACAAATTTCGCTCTTTTTTAAGTTGATGATGCGCTTAAGTCGCGACATCAGGGGGACGAGGAATTGTTTGGCTTGTCTCAGCCCTGCACTGTCGGTACAGTGGCGTCTTATCTCCTTTTCCTCCCAATTCCTGAGCAGTTCTCTTTTGTGTCCTTTCGAAAGTCCACAGAACGGTTCAGGGCCGATTAGTGGTGTCATCGCCCCGCGTTTAGCCAGGGAGTCTGCCACTTCGTTTCCTATATGGCCTTCATGCCCTGGCACCCAGCCCACCGTTACGATGTTCTTGGAAGCGAGGGCGTTCAGCTGCTGGAAACAGTTCTCTACAAGTATGGAGGAGATCGTGAAGGACCTCAGCGCTATGAGTGCCGCCTGACTGCCAGAGAAGATGTAAATCCGTGCGCCTTGCATTTTCCTGCGAAGGCCCTCACGAGCACAGATTTCTATGGCGTGTATCTCTGCTTGGAAAATGGTCGGAGACTTTCCCATGGCTATGGATTTGTTGAACCTTGGTCCAAAAATACCAGCCCCGGTGTCACCGTTTTCCAATTTAGACCATCAGTGTACCACGTTTGTAATCCTTTGGGTAGAGATATTGATTTTGTGTTCCAGTCGTGTCTGGTGTACAAGACTACAGAGAAGTTTCTGTGGAAAACAAGTTTGGGTTTCTGTTCGTCAGTTACGCGCAGAATGGGCTCGTTTATTAAGGGTTCGAGAACCCGTAAATGCCCCGTAAGATCACCACTTTTTATGTCGGTGATATTTTGAAGGCGAAGTGCCCCCAGACAGGCCTCCTTTTGCAGGGTTATGGTTAAAGGGGGTATGCCAGTTATGACTCCAAGTGCTGCAGTGGGGCATGTTCGGATGGCTCC
>VNKF01004902.1:0-10690 GCA_008044355.1 Drosophila lacteicornis
GACGAAGCATTAGGGCAGCGGAAGCTGCTTTACAGTGGTGGAGGTTTATCTGCACGACCGCTAGAGACATCGAGCAGATTTGCCTCTATCACGAGGTTATAAAAAGGTGTCAAATTAGGGCGAGGCAAAGTTAGCCGGGTCCGCTAGTTATATATATAAATGAACAGCTGACCAAAGCGATGCACGAAATCTCAAAACGAGCAATGCATATTAAATGGCATAAGAAGTACTGCGTCCATTGCTTGGCCCATCACCATTCCGAGGGATCTCTCTGCAGTGACGACCGATGCTAATCGTGTGGAAACGATTACCGCACTCTTCTCCATCTTTATGAACGTGCAACGGATCCGACGCTTTCCCAAGTTACCGTTTTCAGGTTTTATTGCTGCGTATCCTCGCAATGGGGGGGGGGGAGAATGTTCGCGCCAAAAGAGCGCTTATTTTCAAGAGGCAGTGTGAATTTGCTAGCGGCCTCGAAATATCCCGCTTCACGAAGCCCAGTGCTCTCGCACGCACTTTCTCTCAGATTTCTTTCAAATGTATTAGTTATAATTTAGTCCTTACAGCAGTTTTTCTCGGCGTGGAAATATCTATGTGAAGGAGAAAGTATGAGCAGAGGCGATATACTTTCAAAGCTTGGGTGAATTAGATGAATTGGCTTCACTAAAAGCTGCAAATTCTGGAGCGTTAGCTAGCGGATAATTTGTTCGCACCTAGAAGGCATCTATTTATACAATATAAATATACTTATGAACTATTCAATTAATAATGGTTAAAAATTACTTGTCCCAGTATTATAAATATTTAGGCTTAGAG
Source organism: Drosophila lacteicornis (assembly GCA_008044355.1). Taxonomy (NCBI): domain Eukaryota; kingdom Metazoa; phylum Arthropoda; class Insecta; order Diptera; family Drosophilidae; genus Drosophila; species Drosophila lacteicornis. Next base: position 817 of record VNKF01004902.1, read on the forward strand.
TCAGTTGTTTTATTAGATTATATACAATACAATATACAATATAAATATACTTATGAACTATTCAATTAATAATGGTTAAAAATTACTTGTCCCAGTATTATAAATATTTAGGCTTAGAGTCAGTTGTTTTATTAGATTATATACAATACAATATACAATATAAATATACTTATGAACTATTCAATTAATAATGGTTAAAAATTACTTGTCCCAGTATTATAAATATTTAGGCTTAGAGTCAGTTGTTTTATTAGATTATATACAATACAATATACAATATAAATATACTTATGAACTATTCAATTAATAATGGTTAAAAATTACTTGTCCCAGTATTATAAATATTTAGGCTTAGAGTCAGTTGTTTTATTAGATTACATATAATTGGACGCATTCACCAAAACAACATGATAACTGATTAATGATGGATCAGTAATCAGTGATCAAGTTGTTCTGGTGAACGCTCATGATACATATGCCGTCCGAAAATTAATTGGCNTACAATACAATATACAATATAAATATACTTATGAACTATTCAATTAATCATGGTTAAAAATTACTTGTCCCAGTATTATAAATATTTAGGCTTAGAGTCAGTTGTTTTATTAGATTACATATAATTGGACGCATTCACCAAAACAACATGATAACTGATTAATGATGGATCAGTAATCAGTGATCAAGTTGTTCTGGTGAACGCTCATGATACATATGCCGTCCGAAAATTAATTGGCTTTGAACCTGTCTTTGCGCTTTATGTTTAAAAAAAAAAAATTTAATATGGCGCCTCTTTTTCTTGAAAAGGCGGTTCGGTAAATCCATTTCGTCCACTACCGTAATTGCAGCACGGCACGCTGCATTCTTAGCTATATGATAATCAGCAAATTCTGACAGAACAGCTAAGGATTCCACTGAATTCGCTCCCCCCTCTGTAATCAAGAGCAATCATTAGAGAAACCCCCCCCCCCCTATGATAAGGTAATCGTAAACATTTTGTTTGCCAATAAATTCATAAAAATAATTTTGTTAACATATATTTTGATATAAAACTTAATCATTGTCCAATAGCCCCCTTTCCCCATATAATAAACAAAAATAATTTCGCTGACCCCCTCCCCCCTATAGGTGATTACGTACTATATGGACAGCCCCTTTGTGCTTGTTATCGATATTTCAACCATCGATATATGCCAGCAGCAATCCATCAGTATCGTATAAAGGTAGCGTAATATTTTACGCTCCTTTTTCTGATTACGGTGGGAAAAATGTTGGCATCATGATTAGTAATCATGCTCGTATGAAAAACATCAGTGATCAAAGATCTTATTGAATCTGTTCAGAAGCAATTTTTTATCTTTGCCCTTTGAAATTTAAACTGGGATTCTGAAAGATTCTTACCGAGTTACCGGCATGGGCTTAAATTAATCGACCTTCCGTCCCTACATCATCGCCGAGTTTGCAGTGGAGCGATCTTCGTCCACAAGCTCCTTCTTGGTCTCATCGACTCGCAATTTTTATTAAATAATGTTGATATTGCTGTCCCTTCAAAATTTACTCGTTCTTTCCGTCCTTTACGTTTGCCTATATGTAAATCTAATTATGCACAGCACGACCCATTTAATGTTTTATGTAAAAATTTCAATGCTGTGAACCACATAAATTCTAACGAATCAATCGAAGTCATTACAAATAATATTTACAAGTTTCTTGAGTCGTCCGAACTGTAATTTTGTTAAGTTTATAGTTTTAAGCCTTATTGTTTAGAATTTAAGTATAGCTGTGCTAACAGATATTTGTTATGCAATAAATAAATAAATAAAGTATATATGGTAGTTATCATTTTGTTCTGGTAAACGCAACCATTGTGATGTTTTTATAACGGGTACACTAAGGGAAAAGAACCGTTCTCTTCGTTCTCGAATATGGAATTTTTCTTCTAGGAAGTAGGCCAAAAACAAAAATACCATAGTAAAATCTTCTTTAATATAATTAATATAATACGCATTCTCACTTCCAAGTATGATTTCTTCGTAGTTTCAAGAATAAATCGTTTGCATACAAAAATGTTAATTTTGTAATGTATTTTAAGTTATTTTATTTTGATTAGTAGGTTTACAAAATTCTTAAATCTAAATATATTAGAGCCTCACAACCTTCTTATCATTACCTAATCTATAAACATGGAGGGGTGGAATTTTAAAGTCTGGTAACATATAAATCTAATTTTCGATGGTCTTTTTTCTTATGTAAGATCTTAAATATCTATCAAATTCTACATCTATTCGATCACAATATACATATACTTCATTTAAATCCGAATCGCGAACTATTAAGTGCTTAATCCTAAATAATTCGAAAACCTTATTTTTTAATCTTAAATATTAACTAGTCTTATAATCAGTACCTTTATATTTTAGTTAGTTATACAATTTACAAGTGTTGATATCTCCTTTGCTTTCTTTTATTCTGGTGTACGTTGATGCCCTGTCATTATTTAGTTGAATTGACTGTTCTTTTGATGTATCTGATTTTGCATGGTCTACCAGAACCTTGCCAAGAGTCTAAATAGCTTAAGGCTCCACACTTGATGATTTCTCACCTGTCTCTTCCTCCATTTAAAAAGTATTTCTCGAAAGATAACTCGTGGCCCGATTGGAGGAATAGCTTCTCTGATTTTCTTCAGCTCCAATGTTTAGGAGACATTCAAATGAAACCCCGGATCCTTAAAGAACAGATATTTTAGTTAATGTACATACATATGCATGTATCACTGCCCAACATATACATACATATATAAGTATATGTACATACACGTGCAAACGATGCCAAAATATCAGCGTGGAATTACAATTGTATGCATGCGTATGTAAGTACTCTGCAGTACCAGTTGTCATCAATAGGCCGTTGTCATCAACGTTTTATCAACGCGCCAACTTCGGCTTCGACCGAACCGACGCTCTCATTCAATCATGTCAAAAACGACTCGCTCTCTCAATTTCTCCCTTCAAAAATTATGTTGATGAATCTTCGATGAAATGATGATGAATTATCGATGAAATGTTGATGAATCATTGATGAATTTGTCACTGATGACAACATTTGACATGCCCATGTAAATTTCATCAGTAGTTTGTATGAAATACCATCGTTTATTCATCAACAACAACGTAGTTATTTTGACGACTTATTGATATTGCCGGGAACCGACGTCACGAGGTGACTCACACATACATACATACATATGCATGCATATATTTGTAATATATGCTGTAATCGATTCTAGCTGGTAGACACCGAAGTGACGTTCTCTGATCCTCTTTAGTGCTGGACACTTGCAGAGCAGATGCTCTGGTGTCTCCTGTTCCGTTGTGTCTTTGCAGCTCCTGCAGCTTGCATTGTATGGTAGTCCCTTCTTCATTGCGTGCGTTTCAATCGCCCAATAACCACTGGACACTGCTGTCATCCTGCTGATATTCCGTTTGCTGTTGGATATCAGTTTCTTGGTCCGAATACCGTTGAAAACCGGCCAACATTGTTTCGATCTTTTGTACTCACTCTTTCTTGACCATTCCTTGTTGGCTAACATTCAGCAATGGTCATGAATCCCTGACTGGACTGAGTTGAGCGAGATCGGTATTCTTCTAGTTTCTGCACTGTCAGCCGAGCGGTGGCGGGCTAGCTCGTCTGCTTTTTCATTACCTGGGATGTCACTATGTCCCGGCACCCAGATGAGTTGTACGTCGTTGTGCTCGGCAAGGGTATTATTAAGTTCGTACTCACGGCTGTGAGTGCTTTAATTGCTGCCTGGCTATCCAAGTAGATCCGAACACGGGTATCCCTGTGGTCCCGCTGTATGGAGAGACTGGCTGCCTCAATACAGCGAGCACCTCAGCCTGAAAAACCGATGCTGAGTCTGGGAGAGGGAAGGCCGCTTCAATCGGATAACTTTCAGCATAGATTCAAGCCAACACCCCGCAGCTCATTTTAGAGCCGTCGGTGTTACCCTGTCGTCGGTCCAATCTTCCCTCGTCGGAAATAAGGTCGAGTGAAACCGTTACCGAACCATAATTCCGTGGTTATGTAGTCCGTCTGTTCTTCTGCTCGTTGTAAAATGCCATCAAGTATCTTGCCGTGCCCTATGCCATGTTCCAACAATTGCTTGCCTTCAGTCTTGCCGCACTCTGCGCGGTAATGACCTTGATGAACAGTTCAATCGACATTGCATCTAGGATGACATTCAGACCCGCTGGCGGGCATGAACGCATCGCCCCCGTGGCTCCTGCGCATGCTGATCTTTGTATCCTCGTTAGCTTTATAATATTGTACTCCCTAGACAGTGCTGGCCACTGTACTAGGGCTCTTTAAGTTAGTATTGGTTGTACCACCGCTGTTTAGAGCCAAAGTTTTGTCGTTGGGTGTAGTCCCCAGTTGTTTGCAAACAGTAGAAAGCGATGCTTGCTTTTCTAGCTCTCTCAGCGAGAGAGAACTTCGGGTCCAGTATCACTCCTAGATACCTCGCCGGCTCTGATAGCTGTAGTTCGATGCCCTCTATCTTGGGCATGTTGTATGTAATCCGCAGGTCTTAGCCCACTTATTTAATCGATCCAATGCGACCGTCACTGTTTCGCTAATAACGTTGGGGTAAGGTCCTGATACAAGTAGAACTACGTCATCTACGTATGCTACTATTTTACTCCTCCCATATTGAATTCTTTCAATGTGCTGTTTATGTTTATCAGCCAGAGCAGGAGCGATAAAACCTCGCCCTGAGGTGTGCCTCTATTCTATTCTACCCGCGTGAGGTGAGTGCCACTCACCTCGACTCTGATCGTCCTGCTCCTGAGCATAGCACCAATCCATTCTCTGATGCCTCTCTCAAGACCAACCGAGTTGAGGAAGCCTAGGATGGAATCGGCGTTCACGTTATTGAGCGCACCTTTAATATCCAAAAAGGTGGCCATCGTGTACTGCTGGTATACTAAAGATTTCTCTATGTGACTCACCACTTCCTGTAGTGCAGTCTCGGTTGAACGTCCATTTCGGTATACAGGTTGATCATCCGACAAATGTGACTCTGACTTATACCAGATGTGAACATCCAACAGTCTTTCAGTTGTCTTCGGGAGGAAGGAGGTCAGGCTAATCGGCCTGCAGTCCTTTGCTAGGATATCCCCTCCTGCCTGGTTTTGGAATAAATATTACTTTAGCTTCCATCCCCGGGAGCGGTATGTGAGTCAACCTAATACAAACCTAGTAGATGGCTTTCAGCCATCCCGTAATGCTGGTTTTAGTACCATTGCTGGTACTATGCCGTCCGAGCCCAGGCTTTTGTACTTATCACAGGAGTCAATCGCCCATTGAATTCTTTCAATCGTGATGATGTCTCGCGTTTGTGTATGTACTAGTATGCTTTCCGTTGTAATTTCTTTGTGTCACGATTTCTCTCGTAGGTTTCCTGGGAAATGCGTATCCACCAGAACTTCTAGGGATTCTTCGACTGACATTGTAGCTGTGCCGTCTGGTTTGTTTATTTGAGTAAGGCTTGCGTGCCCTTTGGCAAGGATCTTGCTTAGTCTTGCAGTATCCATTATGCCCTCTATTGTTTCGCAGTAACTTTTCCATGATTCATTCATTGCTTCGTATAGTGCTTTCTTTTATACCTTTTATGTTGAAGGACTTGCGCGCTCTCTTCCTGTGATCGCTTAGTTCCTTAGCCTACCATGGTGGGTATTTCTTCTACGAGTATGATACCTTCCACGTCTCGTTGAAGGCGTTATTCAGTATATTAGTAAGGTCTTTAACTTTGTTGTCGAGTGCCCTTGGAGAGGACTGTACCTTGATCTTTCTATTGCTGACCTTAGAGTGGACAATTTCAATGAATTTGTCCCAGTTTGTTTTACGGGGGTTGCGCTTCGGTACCGCCTTATGGTACTTACAGGCACCGAGAGCTCAAAGGAGATATACCTATAATCTGAAAAAGAATTCTGTAACGAAACCATTTATTTTTCCACCCTATAATGGCTGTGTTCTATCATTAAAGTGAGGTATAATACCTCCTCTTAACCTCGAGAATCCTCTGTACTCGGAAATATGAAGGTCAGTCTGTTACCTCTGTTACATATTGTAACGTTGCGACAGATAATATAATCAAAGAGAGACTTACCTCGATCATTTGCTTCGGTACTTCCCCAAAGCGTATGTCTCACCTTCGCGACGCATCCGAGCACTAGAGTCGTCTTGGTGTCTTTCGCCCACTGCATTAGCTTGATGACCGGTTCAGGCGGAGCCGGCTCATCGAGGGCCATGTATACTGGGGCGATAACTATCCCAATTGCTTGTGTTGTCTCGAATCTAGCAACTGCCAGATCCTATGTGCTGAGGTTGGAACAAAGAAAAGTTTTCAAATCATTCTCTATTAATATAACTGAATTTGTCCTACCCGTTGAGCTCGAGATATTAAGGGGGTGGAGTCGGGGGATTTGTCGTCGGGACAGGGACCTCAGCTCCAGTGACTTCCGTTGAGTCCGCTGGGGGTCAAAAGTAAATCAACTCAGATCCCCGTCTGCTCCATAAAACTAACAAAATCTTTCCTTCTTTCCTATCAGAATGCAAGAGGCTTACATACTTGTAGTAAGCATCCCAGATGATTGTGTTCACAGAAACCTGGTTGAAACCGGAGATCCTAAGCTCCGAAGTTTTTCCAGCTGTGTACACAACGTACAGGCTAGATCGGCCTTTCAAGCGAGCGGGCGGAGTCCTCATTGCAGTTGACTCCAACTTCACGTTTGAATTATTAACTTTCAGAGCGAACGATGAGAAGATGATGAAAGATTAAATTCCTATTCACATGATACCATCCACCATCTACCGTCAGCATTCAATATAAAACAAACGTCACGCAAATATCAAAGAATGGAAAAAACAAATTATGGATTATTTGGTGCTTATTTTGGCTGCTGCTCAAAAGCAGCCACTGATAATGGTTCAAAGAATGTCCCAATTATTGGAGGTAGATGGAGGACAAGCGGAGGAAATGGGGAAAAAAATAACGGAAAAAAACTATAAATTCTTTGGCGCTTATTTTTTGTTCTGCTGAAGAGCGGCCACTAATATTAGGGTTTATTTATTTGTATCATATAAAATATAGTAAACTAAAAGTCAACGGGACGTTGGAAGAACTCTCTGACCGATGGCGATCTGGCCAGGGTGTATAAGCTCGGCGGCTCCCTTTGGCGTTCTGTACGGGAACAAACTTGTTCACGCCGTCAATCAATTGTTTTACACCAGGGTAAGGGCGAGCACCACCATCACCATCACAATGTGATGGTTGAATATTTTGAGAAAATTTAAATCGAAAATATATATGGAATTTGACAACTGAGACGGTGTCATCATAGACAGTGGACGGTAGATGGGGGATGGAGCCTAATGTGAATTGACTATTACATGTTCCTACATTTCTCCTTTGTCGGAACTTCCTATTTATTGGAACCACCATTCCGCTATCCACTCGGTCTCCAATACACTTTCTGATAGGGACTATTTAGTGGTTCTAGGTGATTTTATTTTTAACAGAATCCTCAAACACACTTTAAACTACTGCACGTCATGACTTTATTAATGGCTTGTTTGACATATCGATGTCTCAAATCCCCTGACGCAACCCGAAGATCCATACCATCCTACTTTTGATGTGACTATCGATATTGCGATTGCTATGGAGAAGAAGTCTGATCGGCCAGCTAAGAAAGTGCACTGCATTCGCAAGGCGGATTTTCGACGGTTGAAGTCATATCTGCCTTTGCTTGGTTCAATCTTTACATGCGATTTTACTGAATGTGTTCCGCTATAATACCCGTCAATCTCAAATAAGCCTCCCTGGTTTAGTAAAGAGTTGACTCGCCCCAAAATCATTAAGTCCATTTTTTATTCTAAATTTAAACGTAACGGTTCTCAAGCTGTCCATTCTCGCTGTTTAGCGGTTCGGTCTAAGTTTACCGTGCATAACGCGCAGTGTTATAAAACCTATCTGACTCGTTGTAGGGTTCAGTTCGCATAGGACTCAAAACAATTTTATAATTTTGTCAACACAAAATTCTAGTTGCCGATTTGTGTATCTGCCTGGATCCTAAACTGGAGTTTATTGTTCATATTTCGTGCATTGTAAATAAAGCCAGGTGTGTGCTTGGATTTATTAAACGGTGGTCGAAGGAATTCTATGACCTCTACGTAACGAAGAATTTATACATTTCCTTAGTTCGTCCGATTCGAGAATATGGATCTTGCGTTTGGAGTCCCTAGTGGGACGTTCACAGCATACGCATTGAGTCAGTTTAAAATAACTTTTTACTTTTCGCTCTTCGTGGCTTAACATTAGGTTGCCATTTTATTCTACAAGGTGAGTTCCAAAGTAAACAGGACTTTAAAAAAAAAGACATAATAAATAGTTTTTTCGGCAAAATCAATGTTTGGTCATGCCCTCTCTAAGTGATCGCCCAGCAGCAGCAGCCGAATAATGCACGTATAGTTATCTGCATTTATCTATGCACAACCTCGGCCTTTGCCCTAAGCACAGCTTCGGTCGCCTACTGTGCCGAAGCTATCAACCAGTTGTCATTCGATCGTTTAATGCGAGAGATCAATTCGAGCGCAGTCAATTAGCTATCTTACTTATCGGGCGCAGCATAGTTGTTGTTCGCTTACTTATTATTTCGAGCGCAGCCAGTATTGCTGTTCGCTAAACATACAAATTTACCTATTGCCCTGCGCGGCCGAATAAATACATTGAAATTAATGAACAATCGCATTGGTTTTATTTAAGTTAGTGAAAAAGCTCACTAGCTCAACATTTTGGTGACCCCGACGTGATAAACATTATCGTTAAACAAATAATTCGTCTTAAATCGTTAATGCTGGTCCCCTTGCATTGCCTCGCGATTCGGTACATACATATATACGTGCGCCCATTACATAGATAACTCTATTCGCGATCATCGACCGCCGCTGGTTTAGCACAGTGGATATCAAACTATCACAGAGAAGCGGTTTTTTAATTACGGATTCCCTTTTGGCTTATATATAACCTGCAAAAATTTGATATTTAAAATGTCTCTGGATTCGACGATTCTAAGGCCTAATACGGGTGCGATTTTTTATAAGCAGAAGGCAGCGGCATTACTTAATCGTGCAAAGAGCATCCGCACGCTGCTCACCATAAATAAAATTGTGATATGTCTGATGAGGAGTTAAAGGTGCGTCTGGAAATGGTTGCGGAATTGAAAGCCTCATTTACCTCGGCGCATGATAAGTTGGAGGAGCTGGATTACGACGAGATTGGTAGCAAAACACGGGACGAATTTGATGATTTCGAAGTTGACCTGCGATGCGACCTGAGCGGGGAACTTGGAAAGCGACAACAACAAACATCAAATGTGGCGTGTTCGACTATGCGGAATGAATCCACTCTGGAAAACGCCACCACTGGTTTGCTTAAAAAATCGTTTTTACCGGAGTTAATCGATGTCTCCAGTTGGAGAACATGGAGCACGCCACTGCTGCATACGCAGTCGGCTGTCAGGTGGGCAACCATCGTGGGGTTAGCATGCACCGAAATACTCTCATTGCCAGTAGCAATTTCCACAGCTGCGTGGTTTGCCTTAGCGAAAATCATACCATTTATCTCTGCCCTCAATTTGCCAATCTATCGCCTCAACTTCGGTTTCGAGAAGCCAAGAGATTAGGCCTTTGCATAAATTGTCTTAAAAGGGGCCATTTAGTAAGAAATTGTGACTCGATGTCTTGCCGATCCTGTGGTGCGAGGCACCATACTCTTCTTCATGTAAATTCTCAAAATGTTGAAGCACTGGCCCCT
>VNKF01004906.1:0-60935 GCA_008044355.1 Drosophila lacteicornis
TCAGAGCGCGTTTGATAGACTCGGATATCGCCCTTTGTCGGCGACATGCCGATCTGAGTTTGTCAGATGCTAGCATGGGCTGATATATACCTCCCGCTTCTGGATTTTTATCAGCGTGGCTTATTGATTGTTCCATATTGTCGAACATGTTTGCCCTGTATTTTTCGTATGTGTCAGGGCAGTCATCGTAGAACTTGGTACACTCAGTGGTTCTATATTTTTCAGGAATATTGAGATGGTTCGTCGCAAACCGATTTCACGTGTCATCGATGGCGGCCTGATTGACAACATTGAGATTGTGACTACAGGATGATTGAAATTCTTCAAAGGTGGGATGTTTCCTGTGGTTAATAACGGCTAGAAATCTGATTTCTGAGCCAAAGGATGATTAAAATCCTTCATAGATCTAGGATGTTTCCTAATGTAGGCTTAGGTGCCTGCATACAGTACATAAACTGTCTGCCTTGTGTCGCCGCAACTAAAACATGAACCAGTTCGTCTATGGATGGTGCATATGAGGGTCTGAACACTCAGCGTCAACCTCTGTTGAATGCAGGGAAATGAGTAAAGCTTGCGTTGTGGTCAAAACAATTACTGATTTTATTGAGGGAACTTAACGGTATTTATAGCTAAACAAAGTATAAATATAAATATAAATATGCTTGTCTCAACGAAATTAAGTGTAAAGAGAAATGTGTGAACACTACCTTTTTGTGAAGAGGAATGACTAATAATTAATAATTAATAATAGTAATTTTAAAAAACTGAGCAAAAAGATCGGCGATTGTCTGATCATTGTTTACTGTCGTATTTTCAACTGAAAGGGAGGAAGGATGTGTATTAAGCTTACATTTAGTGTTGACAAAATTATAAAACTGTTTAGGGTCATGTGCGAACTGAACCCTAGAACGAGTCAGATAGTTTCTATAACACTGCGCGTTAAGCACGTTGAACTTAGACCGTGCGGCTAAATAGCGAGAATGGACGTTTCGTTACGTTACGTTTAAATTTAGAATAGAGATTGGACTTAATGGTTTTGTGGCGAATCAACTCTTCACTAAACCAGGGAGGCTTATCTGAGATTGATGGATAGTATAGCGGAACACATTCAGAAAAAGAAATGCATAGCATTGAAAAAAATATCCATGGCACCCACCATGTCAATGCACATATAAAGATCGGACAAATCAAAATTAGATAAGAAATTATTCTGCTTTTGTTTGGTCACAGTTCCGCCTTTGACGCAACCCGAAGATCTATATCATCCTATTTTCGATGTGCCTATCGATACTAGGACTGTTATGGAAAATAAGTCTGATCGGCTAGATAAGAAAGTCCACTGCTTTCGCAGGGCTGATTTTCGACTGCTATATAATTTCATGTCTGAATTTGAATGCTCCCATGTGCACTGGCCTGGGTGGTGCCATGTATTTAGCTTCTTGGTCTAAGTTCACCGTGCTTAACGCGCAGTGTTACAAAAATTATTTGACTCGTTGGTTCTTGTGGGAACCAAAACAGTTTTATAACATTGTCAACACTAAACGTAAGCCAATTACACATCCAACACCGCTTTCATTTGAAAATACGACGGCAATCAATGATCAGACAATTGCCGAACTTTTTGCTGGCTTTTTTTAAACTAATTATTATCCGTCATCTGATTCAAACCAGATATATTCTTATAACAAGTCCAAATTAAATTCAATCTTCAGTCCCAGTTTAACCGAAAGCTCGCTTCGCTTGGATCTTCATCGTGTCAAACCGGTTCATTCACCAGGCCCCGATGGAATACCAGGCTGTGTGCTTACGGATTGTGCCGAAGCCCTGTGCAGTCCCCTTCTAAAATTGTTTACATAATGCTTAGAAACATCCCAATGTCCCCTTTATCTGGAAAGAATCATTCGTCATTTGTCTCCGCAGAAAAGGTAGCAAAACGGATGCTAACAACCAAAGAGGGATCTCTTATTTGTCAGCCATACCAAAACCTTTTGAAAACATAATTACTCCCCATTTGCAGCACATTTGTAGATCAGTGTAAGATGAACTATAGAGCGTTATAACTTCATAAAATCAGAGGCTGGGGTGTATGAAGAATCCAATAAAATTTGTGAAATTTGAATAACGCAACGGACTGCTCATTAAAATTGAATAATAGACAATTAATTATTCAGTTGACTTGAATAGGAATTCAATGACGTTAAGGGAGATCATTTCGTTGAAACACTCAAAGGATATTAAGTAGTACAGGACATTGTAGCACATTGTAGCAGGACAAATCACACGGAATGGGGCATTACAGGAGTAGTCTGTTCTACATACCTGCAGTGATAACGGGCGAAAGTTCCGAAAAGATCTCCAGTGCACATTCCTGTGGATAGAATTTAAAAGCGCTTTGGAGTCGAAAGCTTCATTCATTATTGTGTGTAGGAAGATGACACCGTAACAGATCCGATGATCCACAAGAGTGGGGAGGCTAAGAAGTCGTAGCCTGTTTTTGAAGCGGCGTCCCGCCTTCCAGTTTAATCATTCGATCCTATCCTGGTGACACACAGCTGTTGGTGACCAGATATTGGAGCAGTATTCCAGGGTGGCACTAGGGAAATGTAAAGGAGCTTTGTGGTGTAGAAATCGTCAAATTCCTTGGACCACCGTTCTTGGCTCTTGGTTTATTGGATATAGTGCAGATGTGGCTATCAAAAGAGATTTTATGATCATTAATAAATTAGCCCAACCGAAGTGGACCAAGGTGACTGCCTTGTACAACGCTCAAACTTATTGTGACTGATTTGGAATATCTGGTATTAAACTGGACCTTTTGGGTACGATTTAATAGAAATGGAAGGAGGGAATCCTAAAGGAGCAGCTTGTGGATCAGCAGCTCATGGTTGACCAAATCAAAAGCTTTACTGAAGATGGTAAAGACCACATCAGTTTGTTGCAGCGAAATTATTACGGATTTCTTCCAAATTTCTTGAATGCAGCATCGACTTCTGAAAGGTATCGTTAATGGGGCAACTAGTGGTCCGGCGTATGGGTTACCGATTCTTTGATCGTTTGACGCAGAAATGTTATTAAATTAAAGGGATGGAGGAAACATATTGGATTTACCCTTTGAGTTCACAAAGGAATCAAACAATATTGTATTGGAACGAATCTTATTTTTTCATCGTGATAAGTAGCTATTCTAACATTCTGAATTGTGCAGGTAATAGTTTGACTGTGCAACACAATATCTTGAAAGGTCAGCTTCCATGCCATGCCATGGAACGCTGTTAGAGGATTTATCAGTGGATTTAGGAACCAATCTGTTCAATAAAATGTGAATACAGCATCATCAAACTGCAGGTAGTTAAGACTTGACCAATCAATTATCGATAAGGAATTGGATAACTGTGTCTGGATTGCTTTACGGAAACAAAGTCAATTCTTCACAAGGTGTCCAGGACATGAGTGGAAGATTAAAATCTCCCAAAATGATTAAGTAGTCCACATCACCAATGAACAAGTATATATTTCGGATGACTGAAAGGTGGAATGGTGGAATGTAGGACCATGTAACAAATAGGTTACACTTTGCAAATTATATTTTAACGGATATGAACTCTATGGAGTCAATTCCTCCGCACCAGGGAAGCTACAGAGATTAGTACACCACCTCCTCGTCGAGAACGGACACGGACATCGAAAAACAAAATTTTGACAAATGAAGACAAATGTTGCTAAAAACATGTTGAGCAACATTCAAAACAGAATTAAAATGCACATTTTATTTTGATTAATATAGCTGCCTAAAACAACAAAAGGTTTTTAATGCATAGCAGCACGCAGATGCATTACGAATTAATGCTGCGCCCGAAAGCACGCAACACTTTTTTCGCTACTCCTTTTTGGACGAAGAAGAATCATACACATAAACATTATTGTTTAATAACTTCCATGTTAATCATAATTTTACTAAAAATTTTCAGAAAACCTCCAAGAATTCGTAATTATTTATTTTATCTCTTTACTTTAAGCCGAAAATTTCGACTAAAGCTTATTTTTACGATTTAAGGTGGCGGAAGTGGACGTGGCCAAATTTTAAAACAAACTTGATCTGCGTGCTTCAGATTCCAATGTTGTTACCAAATTTGGTAATTCTAGCTCTTATAGTCTCTAAGATCTGTTTACCAACACGGACAGACGGACGTGGGTACATCGACTCGGCTGATGTCGCTGATCAAAGATATATATACTTTATATGGTCGGAGATTTTTCCTTCTGCCTGTTACATACATTCTCGGTTGGCACTAACTTATAATACCCTTGTACCCTAGGGGGAACGCGTATAATGATGCTTTATATACATCACTGTTGCAGAGGGCATAAGCCTGCGTACAAAGATGGATATTTTTGGCGCTATTGCCATCAGTACTCGAGTAACAGTGGGTGCCACGCTTAGAAGAGTTGTTGACTTAGGCGGTGGAACAGACAATAATGATTGTCCTGGAGTAGGCGAATGAATGAAGGCGACATTCACATTGGCAGGTGATGCCACGGGATTGGAGGCTACAGCAGTTGTCGCAGCTGGAGTCTCCGCCCACTGGACTTACCAGCATCGGGGAAGAGGGGTCACTCTTTGACACAGTTGAATTGGGAATCGGAGCAATAGGAAGGCACTTTTGCCTTTTAGGAGATTCGAATATAAACGTAAGATTTTTGAAGTTCGATTCCATCAATGCATACTGCAAACTTAGGTTACGGAATACCGATGAAAGCCCCTGGAACTCCTGGGTTTGCCTCATAAACACGTTAATTTCTGACTCGATGTACCTGCAGGATGGACACGTCCAGTTGAGATCAATGCTTTGGCGGATGCGGTCAGCAATTTGGCCACTGTGGCCAAGCTTAGATGCGCAGTATTATCGCATTGCCTGCAACAAACTACAGTCTGTCGCGACTCCAGAAATTGGTTAAAAAATAGATTTATCGTGGATTTTCAAAGTTAGGCAAAAGTTAGTTAGGCAAAAGTTAGTTAGGCAACTATTAGATAAAAGTTACAGTGCTGGACAACGCCTTTAGATGTGTGTGATGGACAAGGTAAAATAAATTATTTATTTATTTGAGTTAATAGCTATTTTTGTAGTCGGTCGTGTTTTTGTTTTGCCCTTCGTATTTGTGTAAACTCTTTGCTATAAACCACCGGGGTTTTATTTGAAACTTCTATCTTGTGTCAATAATAATTCACCGTTTCACTTCGCGTGTGCATGCAGCTGTTTTTGTGTATTAATAACTATATTATTTGCAAATCGGTTTGGTGCAGCAATTGCTTATCTTCATTTTTTCATTCCTCTTTGTGCTTTATTCGTTACGCCGATATTACAGCTCGACGGCTTAAGCTCCCTAACTCTCACTTTCTTGCTCGCTCTCTCTCTCTCTCTTAGTGCACTTAACTTCTCTTATTTTCTCTTAACTTCTGATTGGTACAGTGGTAAGTAACTATAATGACCTGTAATATTGTCTGCGCTATTAAAACCTGCAAGAAGGTAATGTAAAATGATGACCCTAATATCGGTTGGTGGCTTTGTGATAATGTTGTGCACGCCAAGTGCCTTGATCGCACAGGCCGGGCGGCTGAAATTATTAAAAACAGTGGAATACGCTACTGCTGTGAAACTTGTCGCGAGGTTGAAAGGGAAATGAGGTCTTTTATGCAGCAAACCAAAAATTGTTTCAGGGAGCCACTTGTTAGTTTTCGTAAAACTAATGAGGTGCTCCTGGTGCTGGTTTTCCAGTTTGAAGGCCTTGAGCTATTAAATGAGTCCCCAATGAGCAAAAAAAAACAAGTTTGGCCCACCGCATTTGGGCGGATCCCAACAACTCAGTCATCAGTCCCCGACTCCAATATATCTAACAATAATGATAAGATCGTGGGCGAGAAAAGATTCGGCCTCCGAATGTGCCGCGGGAGGGGCAGCGCCTCCAGTTATATCCGTTAAGTCCGCTAAGGGGTCACAATTAATGACCCCACAGAACCTCATCCAGAAAGCTCCCCAGGGTAACAGGCCTGGAATACCGGCAGAAATTGGCACTACAAATGTATTGCCAAAAGCCCTTATCGTTATTCCACCAACGAAACAGACATTTGTTTCGCGGCTTTCCCCTGATCAAACATCTGATGATGTAAGTACCTACATTCTAGGTCGTATTAAAGCCGAAAAAACTAAGATTAAGGTGGAAAATTCAAATTTTCTTATTCATCTGTCAAAATAAGTGTCCCTGACGAACATTTTAAGACAATGTGCTCTGAGAACTTCTGGCCGAAGCACATTGTTGTTAAGGAGTACGAAGCTAAGAAAAAGAAAAGTCGGCCTGTAGGAGTTAGTTTACCCAGGCCGGAAAAATCCATTGTGCCATCTACCTCGTCCGCTTCAAAAAACTAACAAGTTCTCTTCTTCTTTCCTATCAGAACGCAAGAGGCTTACGTAGTAAGCTTCATAAATTGTATCCTGATAGTTTATCGTTTGCATCCCAGGTGATTGTGTTCACAGAAACCTAGTTAAAGCCGGAGATTCTAAGCTCCGAAGTTTTTCTAGCTGTGTACACAACGTACTGGCTTGATCGGCCTTCCAGGCGAGGGGGCGGGGTCCTCATTGCGGTTGACTCCAACCTCACGTCTGAAATGTTAACTTTCGTGGAATGCAACGAAGATAAAATCCTTGGTGTGAAGCTATCATATAATGGTAGTTTTATTTATATTACATGTTCCTATATTCCCCCCATGTCGGAACTTCCTATTTATTGGAACCACCTTTCCGCTATTCAGGCGGTCTCCAATAGACTTTCGGATAGGGTCCATTTAGTAGTTCTAGGCGATTTTAACATTCCTGGGGCTATTTGGTCTACAAATGCATCTTCAAATATTCTTTTAACTACAGCACGGCATGACTTTATTGATGGCTTGTTTGACATTTCGCTGTCTCAAGTCAACCATGTATGAAATTCCTTAGATCGCTTGCTCGATCTCTACTTTGTCTCTGATCCGGCAAGAGTCAGTTTGGTTAGGGTCCCGCCCTTGACACAACCCGAAGATTCATACCATCCTACTTTTCTATCGATATTGGGACTGTTATGGAGAATAAGTCTGATCGGCCAGCTAAGAAAGTCCACTGCTTTCGCAAGGCGGATTTTCGAAGGCTGAATAATTTCATATCTGACTTTGATTGGTCCGATCTCTACATGTGCACTGACATGGTGGGTGACATGGATATTTTTTACAATGCTATTAATTCTTTTTTTACCGAATGTGTTCCGCTATACTATCCGTCAATCTCAAATAAGCCTCCCTCGTTTAGTAAAGAGTTGACTCGCCTCAAAAACATTAAGTCCATTCTCTATTCTAAATTTAATCGTAACGGTTCTCCTCGCTTTCATTTGAAAATACTACAGCAAACAATGAGCAGGCAATCGCCGATCTGTTTGCTCAGTTTTTTCAAACTACTTATTCTCCATCATCCGATTCAAACTAGACCTACTCTTATAACATGCCCAAATCAAACCTAATCTTCAGTCCTAGCTTTACCTCCCCTTCTTTTGGATCTTCAACGTCTCAAGCCAGTTTATTCGCCAGGTCCCGATGGAATACCAGGCTGTGTGCTAAGGTATTGTGCCGGGGCCCTGTGCAGTCCCCTTCTAAAATTGTTTACCTCATCCTTAGAAACATCCCAATTTCCCCTTATTTGGAAGGAATCATTCGTCATTCCTCTCCACAAAAACGGTAGCAAAGTGGATGTTAACAACTATAGAGGAATCTCTACCCATCCCAGCCATCCCAAAACTTTTCGAAAATGTAATAACTCCCCATTTGCCGCACCTGTGTAGATCAGTAATTTCTCCATGCCAACATGGATTTGTTAAACGAAGATCAACGACAATTAACCTTCTGGAGCTCACTTCTTTCATTATAAGGGGCTTTCCACAAAATTTGCAGACAGATGTCATCTATACTGATTTCAGTAAGGCATTTGACTCCGTTAATCATTCCCTTTTTATTAGGAAACTCGACTTAATGGGTTTTTCTGTCGATCTTCTTAGGTGGATCTCAAGTTATCTGAATGGCAGGACGCAAAAGGTTCTCTGAAAAAACAACTTGTCGAATGTTCTTCGGGTGACCTCTGGTGTCCCTTACTTTCTGCATTATTTATTAAAGACTTGCCAAAAGTTTTGACTAACTCAAGAGTATGTTACGTCGGTGGGGTCGTGGTGCCTCAGTCCTTGGAGGACATAGGGCTGAGGAAGTGGCCGCCCGGATAGCAGACACGATTTGTGCAGCTCAGCTCGCCGGATTTGGGGTGGGTTCTTTGTTATTTTCACACCGCACGCAAGCTCCATGAAAGCTTGATCAAAAATCCGATCGGCAGTGTTTTTAGTCGTTTTTACTCCCCATTCGCAAACTCCGTACGCCCTTGGATCGTCGCGGGCCATGCAATACGATCCTCTTTTGTTTGGGTCTTTCGTCAAAAGTTATGTAATTTTCTAGACCCAGTCTTCATTCGTACCAATGCCCCCCTTTCAATGGTTTCTACCAATGCATTTTTGTTGGTAGAGTTCAAGTTCACATTACAAGTATATTATAAAGGTTGGTCAATAGTGTTAAACATTAAAAGTGTGTTAAAAGGTGTTGTTGTATTGCAAATGATAGTCTAAATTAGATTTATGTGTATTTAAGTATGTAAGTGTATCTTTGGAACTAATATTTTGTCATATGGTATGTAGTGTATATGAGGGTACGATTAAATTTATGTATATATAAATATTTCAGACAGTATTGGGAAAAATGTCCCGTTGACTCACCCTCTGTTATTCCATCGTTGAGAGCTCTCGTTCCGAACCTACAGACATACGGATAAAGTACAACAAGAACAGTGACAATTGCGCGCACTTATATAGACACTTATTAGGGAAATAGAATTAGTCAACAACTCAACGTCATCTGGCACAGACGTGTAAAATAAAATGTATGTTTTTTGTTTATTTATTATTACTTGTTCAAAATTGTTGATTGTTAAAATTTTTTTGTGAATAAAAATTATAGTTGCCCTGAAGACGGTTGCCGGAGAGCAGCAGAAATATATGGACAAAAACAAAAATTGAAATGGATTTTGATTTTTCACCACCTGACCTTTTGTTGGCTAACGCACCCAATATGTTTATTATAATATTTGTTAAGAATCGCCTGAATTACCGTTTATTTTGAGTGAAACAATTTGAAACAATTATTTCTTTTATTGCACCATTAAGCTACTCTACAAGTACATTTGTTGCACATGCCTTGAGAATATCCTGTACAGTTTAGATTCTTGCACCTTATTCTTTTGCCTCCCCAAAGTGACCAATGTCCAACCTGATCTAGTCGTACCATTTGAGTTGGACCTCTCTGCTTCTTAAGCTGCAATTCATTTTCAATAGCAGATCTTCGTTTACCCAAATTGAAATTATTGTCAAAATAAAGGTAAAATTCTGATCCCGGGGACTCCTCTGGCCAATCTCACAACACAATTTGATGCTGCTCCAATATCTGGCTCATTAAGCTGTACTACGTCTTCATTGCCAGAATTAATCTAACCCGAACTATCGCCTAAAACATATATTTTATATCCCCATTTGGAAAACCAATCGTGACGGGGATCAGTCAAAGGCAGATTATTATCATTGTTGTTGAAAAGAATGAATCGTTTGATTGTTTCAAATGTTTTTGCGACATAATGTTTTGAATTGTCATTATTTCAATACTTGCAGACCAGTACAGGGCACATTTTGGAGGACGAGCCTTTTTTTTTTTTTTAATTTTTAATTTTTAAAAGAACTAACAAATGTCTGCTAGTATATAGGACTTAATCTAATAATATATAATCGATAATTTACATTTATAACAAAATTATACATACAACGCATTAAGGATATGTCCAATAGTTAGACAATCAGAAGACAAAAGACGATACAATTTATTATAATGCCTACAAAGAACACGAATCGGATGATGGCAGTCAAAGTCTGTCCTGCATATTTCCAAAAATATCGGCCGGAATTGTCGTGCCGTTTGGCCGGAACACAAAACTGTATTCGGCCTAGCAGTGCTGCAGAATCAATCTGTCCCTGAATCCGTTTATGTAGGAAGAGAACTCCATGGCAAGTTCTCCGATCCAGAAGTCACGGAATGTTTAAGAGCCGCAGTCTCGCGGCGTACGGTGGTAGTTCATGATGATGATGGTCCACGAATAGCCCACGCAGAGCAAACAAGAGAAACTGTTTCTGCACTGACTCTAGTAGAGCTTGATGAACCTGATATTGGGGAGACCATACACATGAACAATACTCAAGTATGGGTCGAACTAGAGAAGAAAAAAGATGCTTGGTTATGTAGGGATAATCAAATTCCTTTGACCAACGCTTAACAAAAGCAAGTACACCCCTAGCTTTGTTTGCTGTTATGGTAATGTGCTCAGCAAAGTTTAGGTCGTGGCAAAATAATACTCCAAGATCGTTAACCTTATAAATACGTTCCAACCCGCTTGTTCCCAGCGAGTAATTTGTAAGGAAAGGGTTTTTACGATAGAATGACATGAAATTACATTTAGAATGGTTGAGGAACAACATGTTATCGTTATACCATGTGTTAAGGCTATTTAAGTCCTCTTGAATCCGTAAGTGCGACAAGGGGCACGTAAGATTTAAACACAGCTTCACATCACCCGCGTACATAAGCACCTGTGAATTGTAAATAATATTTCGCAGGTCGTTTATGAACAGACCAAACATGACAGGACCAAGGTGACAGCCTTGGGGAACACCTGATGTAACAAAGACAACGTTCGACAATGTGTTGTTGAATAAAACTCTCTGTGTTCGTTGAAGTAGGTATTTGGAAAGCCAATCTAATAAATTATATGGAAATCCTAACAATTCAAGTTTCATAAGCAGTAGCGAATGATTGACAGAATCAAAGGCTTTACTAAAGTCGGTGAAGATAACATCCGACTGCACTTTGTTATTAAAACCATTTCGTATGATTGAAATAAATTCCAGGAGGTTGGTTGTCGTCGACCGACGCTTCATAAATCCGTGCTAAGAAGGGCTCATTATTGAAGAACATTGATGCTGCAGCTGAGAGGTTATTAGTTTTTCAAATAATTTGGGTATGGCACTGAGCTTTGAAATCCCTCGGTAGTTAGAAATATCCGACCTACTGCCCTTCTTATGGAAGGGAATAATAAACGATTCTTTCCACAAATCAGGAAAGAAGCTTTTCTCGAGAGACATTTGAAGGAGTTTAGCCAATGGACCTGACAGGGCACTGGCGCATTTCTTAAGGAGACAACTAGGAATAAGATCGGGACCGGCAGAAAATGACGATTTCATGTTCATTATGCACTGATAAATGTCGTCTACGTGAATTATAGGCATGTTAATAGAATTTGAGTGTGGGAGCGAATACGGATAGGTGGAAGAATTATAAGTATGAAAGGAGTATGTTGATTGGAAGAAATTAGCAAATAAATTAGAATTGTCTAGATCATTAATGCCTTTTGTATTATTATAATGAAGAGATGAAGGAAACAGAGAAGATTTTCGTTTTGAATTTACAAAAGCGTAGAATTGTTTAGGGTTGTCGAAAAACTCTCTTTTGCTACGGTTCAGGTAGCTATTGTAACATGTAGTATTATGAGCCAAAAATTCGGAAAGAGCAATCAGATACCTGGAATGGTCCAGTTGAAGACCGGATCTTTGATACTTTTTGAACAACCTAGATTTGGTGTTCTTGAGATAAGATAACCTGCGCGAAAACCATTGAGGCTTGTTAGAGGGTTCCGCGACAGGAAACGACGGAACATGCGCATTAATTGCTGAGTTCAGCAAGTCGTAAAACATCCCTAGAGTGACTGGAGGTGATTCTTCGGAGTCCATGAAAGACCAGGCAGCTTGAGAGAGAGCTGTGTTCATTTCAGTAAACGCAGCTCTTCTGAAGCAGTGAAAGGTTCTGGGTTCGATTTCAGGTAAGATCGTTTCAGGCGATATAGACTCTAAAAGAATCTCCAAAGTTGGATGATACTTGTCTTCCGGCAATGATAACGGTTGTATTCGTGAATCGAGACCATTAGCAAATTCAGGTGCAAAAACCAGATCAAGAAATTTGTTGTGGCAATTACCCACTGAGTTAAGCTGAACCAATGACAAATCCAAAACACCCTGAACAAACTCGTGGGGCGTGCTAGGAACGGAAGCGTTACTATCCATGGATGACAACCATGAAAGAGTAGGGAGATTAAAGTCCCCTAATGTGACAAGGTGATAATTATCACAAAGCAAAGAGAAAATCTCTTGGATATGTAATAAGTGTTGCATATATATATTGAAATCGGATCGAGGGGGAATATATGAGCAGGTGACAAAAATACTGAAATCCGGAAATTTAATTTGAACACAGACAAATTCAATTATTGGATCATTAAAATTTGGTATAATAATGGATTTCGACGATAAATCGTTTTTTACGGCTAGGAGAACACCGCCCCCAGTGCGAGTGGGACGATCACATCGATAAATAATATAGTTGTTACAGAGAATTTCATTGTCCGACACTGTCGAATTTAGCCAGGTCTCCATAAAGGCAATAACGTTGGCATCAAAGGATACACTATTGGAGTATATTTTGCTAAGATTACCTAACAAACTACGCACATTTTGATAATGTATGCAAAAAGATTGATTTAGTTTTTAGAATTGGTCAAAGTACTTTGGGAACTACGAGCATTAATATGATTTTTATTCTTATTGACGAATTCATGTACAATGGCAAACTCTGGCCAAATCTTGGTATCAAGAACTCTAGGTAGAATCAAATCAGAAAGATCAATCTTAAAAGAAGATATGTTACGTCTCAATTTAAAATTAAACTTGGTGACAGAGAACTCAGTTGTAATGTCGTTAACCGTAGCATACGGGTTTAAGCGTGATACAAACACCGATTTAGACGGAGCCACTCCAGCAATCGGCCTTGAGCAACTCCAGTTAGTTGTTTAGCGCCATAACTAGAAGTAGTCATGATCGGAGCTAGTGTAGACTGCGACGAGGCCGCTAGTAAGGCAGAAGCAACTTCCTCCACTGCAGCTGGTACGGAAGTCGGTCGGTTATCGATCACGACTGGCGAATTTAAAAAGTTGTTTGGTGTAAAAAATCCATTTGGTTCCGGTGAGACGACGCCCGCATAATCCATCTGAAGTCCGGAACTATGTGTGAGCGAACCATTAGGTTCAGGTTGCGGGAGGTCAGCAACTTGGCCCGACTGTGCCTGTGGTGTAGTTAAAGAAAACGTTGGCAACGTACTTGCAGTAGGTGTTCCAATAAGATTCATACAGGCCGCATTGTGTGATATTTTTCGCTTGGGCGACTCACTTAAGAGTTTGAGGCCAAGAAACTGAGACTCGACGGCAGTGAATTTTTCGTTAAGGGCTGCGAAATCCTTACGTACATCAAGAAAACCATTTCGGATCTGTCGCATAAATGTACGCATTTCATTTTCGATCTCGCGGCAAGCGATGCAAGACCAAGTTAAGCCAATTTTTTTAGATATTAAGTCTGTAAAGCGGCCACTTGATCCAGCCCCGGCACATTTCAAATGTGCACAGTTTCCACAGAGCCAGCATACGAGGTAGGAGTCGCCCGTAATGGCACCACCAAATTCGCATTTCTTGGCATTACAAACGACTGACATAATTATTATCAGTGTTATTCTATGCGCACAGAAATAAGGTAAACAAACTTGCCAGAGCACCAGATTTGTCGAAGAGTACAGCGCAGTGGCCAATCCAGCGAAGAGATGAGAAGAGCGTCGATAATCGTCGATAAGAGCGGGGAAGTCGTAGACGAGACGAAGTCGAGCCAAGAGTTTAAGCTGACAAATCCAGCGCAGATTGAAGATAGGCAAAAGAAGGAGCAGCAACAACAGCAACAGCAGCGTAGTTCGGGAGATCAGTCCAGGAGAGCAGTCCGAAACCGTGCATAGGCAGCGTCAGTGCAGCGATCCAGCGAGAGTAGGTTCAGAGCAGACAAATTCGGGAGAGCTGTCAGACTGAGAGCAATCAAATCCCGCGCAGTTGAAGAAAGGCGAGCGCAAGTACAGAAATTTAGAGAGAGCTTTACAGCAACAGCTGGGTATCCGTGAGAGCAGTCCAGGAGAGCACAGCAGTCAGTGCGGCAATCCGGAGAGAGATGTAACAGGAGCCGAAATGTAAACAACAACACCGTAGATGTCCAAAAACAAAACACTAGGTGGTCTCTTGTATGAGGACAGTATATGCAAATTTATAAATTGTTATAAACTGGCAAGGTAGAAACTTTTTGCGGTCCGATGGTAACGTAATTAAAAGAAACGTTCCAGCTGATTTCAATAAAATCAAAGACAACAATTTCAATTGACTCTTTGCAGGCGAATCAAAATAATCGTAGGAGCGAGCAGAAAACACGACCGACCCCTTCGAAAGCTTCTATGATATATCTAGCTCTTATAGTCTCTGAGATCTGTTGTTTCATACGGACAGACAGACGGACAAACGGACAGACGGACATGGCTAAATCGACTCGGCTGGTGATACTGATCAAGAATATATATACTTTATAGGGTCGGAGATTTCTCCTTCTGCCTGTTACATACATTCTCGGTTGGCACTAACTTATAATACCCTTGTACCCTATGGGTACCGGGTATAATTATATTTAATATAAGATATCTATGAATTTCCTTTGTTTCCCTTTAGTTGTTTGTTTTTCTTTTTGTTATTTATTTCATTTAAAAAATAATTTTCCAAAATCCAATTTCCCGAAGCGAAAGTTGCTAAAAATTTTCTGATAATGGCCAGAAAAAAGGATAAAAAATATAAAAAAAAAACAAAGGCAAATCAATAAAATTGATTGAAACAAAAGATAAATAATCTAGAGACAAAAAGATTCAAAATGAATACAAAAGTACTCACACCAAAATTGAGAACAAGTATTCTTGAATTGAAGTGGTTTTATCTCTACATTGAGTACGTCTGTACTCAAGTTAGAAGACAAGGGGAAGAGAGGAAGAGCGACTAGGTTTCACCGCCCGTTTTGCATCATTGTTGCTCCGTATTAAATATAATCACTGTGGACAGCAGTCCACGTAGTGACGATGAGCACCGAGACTGTGGTGCGCAAGGAGACTACTATATACAGCCGTAGAATTGAAAATCTGCTACGATAGTCCGATCGGAAACATTTATATCTTGATCGAAAGGTATTGTTAACCTCTTTGAAACTGGATACTAAGATTTTTCAAAAATGGATTAGTTCAGGAGAAATCGGAGTGAATGTGCGAAACTGAAAATTTTGAATATTAGAGCTGTTGGGGCCGGTCGAGCAAAACTAAACTAATTTTGTTGTTGTTGTAATCTAGCTTCAAATACGCGTCGAATGACACCTCAATCATCCCGATCCGATACTCCGTTCAAAAGATATTCAATAAACAAGATTTTAACGGCCTTTCCGAAATGAGAACGTTTGTCCTGTTGTTTGTCTGTCTGTTCGCTTTTTCTGTTAACGTTACTATTAATTGTCACACAATTTGATCAGAAACTTTTGGAGTTGAAGGTGCCATCGTCACTTTTATCTTACCTTTTTAAGAGGTGTTTTTCTTTCATCAAGGAGAGCCTTAGAAAGTACAGTCTTAAACGAAGATATATCACGTTTTTGCTTAAAATTGAACTTGGAGAGTCTTTAATGGAGACCGAAAAGTCGATGCCAGAATCATTCAGTTTGCTACTCAAATGGATCTTAACGTCGTTTTCAGAAGCATCTGGGTTGAGTCTGGAGACAAAAACTAACTTTTTGCGGGCAACAGCTAAAGGTGTCGGTCTCCTTGGTGCCACTCCACTCTCTGCAGAGATTGCTGAATTTGAATTCAACGGTCCAGATGATGGTGCCAAGATCGTGACTGTCGGAGGTAACACGGGGTTGGCGTAAACAGAATTAGGTACGTCTGTAAAATCCGAAGTTGAAGCCGATCGGGCGGATGCAAGCGAAGGGTTTTTAGATGCAGACACTTGCGACGTTGATGATCGTTGGTTATCGTTTACTGGTTCCAGACTAGGAGAAAAGCAGTTTGGGCCAGCGGTTGTAGGAGCCCAGATACATCGCCTTCATCGTCAGAGCCGTCAGCTACGGCGAAAGCGTTGTTGATGGTTCCATTTCCCGGGCTAACCAGCAAAATAGGGGTTGCAGGGTCTGTAACTTGTAAATCGTTGTTAGTTCTTATACACCTCTTTAATTTTGGTGACTCACTTAGCAGTTTCAAGGTTTTAAAGTGAGATTCCGTCGTCTGGAAACGGTTTAGTAAATCATGGAAACCGGTCGCAAAAGACTGAAACTCCAGGTGAGTTCTTATTTCCGTTTTGACAAGGATGCAGCTCGGGCACGTCCAATCCATACCAACATGAGAACGAACACGATCCGCGATTCGCGCATCAGTATGCCCCATCTCGACGCCTACAGGGTATGCAACATTGTCGCAGAGCCAAAAACAAGCAGTGGAGTGCCGCAAGGTGATTTTGCGGCCATGCGTGCAAGCAGCGTAGCACCAGGTCAGATCAAATAAATGCAACGGCAGCACTATTGCAAGATATTGGTAAATAAGTTGAGAAGTTATTATAAATATTTTGCGATGAGGAACCGAACAAAACAGAAAGCCCCTCTCACCTCTTCTCTTTAAACTTGAGTACAGACGTACTCAATTTAGAGATAAAACCATTTCAATTCAAGAATATTTGATCTCAATTTTGGTGTGAGACTTTTGCATTCATTTAGATTTTTTTTTTGTCTCTAAGTAAGGAAAAAATACTTATACAATTTTTTTTTTTTAATCCGTTCTTAAATTTAGAATAGTACGTATTTGAGAACGCGAATTCTCAATTTCCGGATGCCAAATTTCTCTCTGTGTACAAGCGAAAGGTGTTAGGTGAGCTTTAGGATAACGGCCAAGTCTTCAAGGCCTCCGAATAGGTCAGCATTAAAACCAATGTGCACAGAGCGAGTACTTATTGTGAATATTAATGAGGTCTCAATGCATCTAGTAGTTGAAAATGTTGGCTTCAGTTTAGAATTTGCATCCGTCGTTACGCGAGTGATTATATCAAACCATCATATCTAAAAGCAAGAGGAAACCATGGAAGGAAGATTATTGGTTCAAGGAAAAGAGCCACCTGACTAGAACCAAAATAAAACGGCGAAACTGGCTTAATACTTGTTTTCCATATATATTTTTTGTCATTTCTCGGCGCGTTACATGTTTTTCGGTTTTAGTATCTGTTTTGAGTCCACTTGTACATACTATGTTGTGTATATAGAGTTTCAATAATATATATATATAGATATATATATATGTGTGTATATACTTCTTTTGATTATATTAGTTACAATCGAAACAACAACATTGCTGGTGTTGGGGTTGTTGGGTTGTGTTTCCATCCAATTCGTTTTGGATTTGGCCAGAACTGAGTCCGAAATCAAAACTGGAAATACTTCTGCTGTGTATACACGTGTATGTATGCATGTACGGCTGTTAACTGCCATCAATTGCCATGATTATGGGTACCTAATTGTTTTCTCTCTGCAATTCATTAAAGCGGTCGTAATATTAACATTATGGTTATGATATCGAATATATATCTCATACTAGACAAACTCCTCTCTCTATGTACAAACTCAGGACTGAGCTCTCGGGGCTGAAGGCAAATGTATACTTTTGGGTGATCTGTTCGGGAACCGAAAATGAATTGGGAAATTGGTAAATTGGTAAATGTGGGAAGGTGAACATAGTTCTTACATGTATAATATTGTATGCAATATTAGCAAAATATGGAATTAGCCTAGCTGGTAACCCCTTGTTTGTTTGGTTTGTGTGTACTTCTTGTGTATAATCGTACTTTCCCTTGTTTCTCGACTTGGCTCTGCTTCGGATCGCCACAATTACGGATCGCCTCTTGTTACCTCTCCGATAAAATATAACGCTGCACTACATATGTATATACTCTGTTCGCTTTAGAAAACGTTTCTCGAAAAATTCTTTAGTGTGTTGTTCTATGCTTGCAAAAATTTGAGGTAGTTTTATTTTATTTGAATTTATTTTCCTTTACTTCTTCCCATTATTTGGTTTGATCCTTATTTCGTTTTACTTTAGACTTGCGGCAGTACAAGGCGCAGAACAATATGGGCGAAAGGCATCGAAAGACGAAAGACCGAATGGAAGAAGAGCTTGATCGGCGATTATCGTAAAAGTATTGCTTTAAATTATTTATATATGTTTGTAGGCTGCGATTGGGAGGCATATAAAATCCTCTCGTTGCCCAAATCTCCTCTCTAGATTATATATTTGATTCTTCTTGATCACCTATGACTAATTAGGGGGCAGGGAGGCGCTTAGGCGCTTCTACGTTAGACAACATCCAGATACACATATTAGACATAGGTATACATTCATCTCCTGCCGCGTTGCGTTATTATTGTTGCAACATAGGGAAAATACTCAAGTTGGAAATGGAATCGGCGATAAGCGATAAGATAATCAGCAGTATTCGCATACTAAATTAATCAGTCGTTCTTAACAACTGGATTCGTGTTGTTGTTCCATTACATTTGTTTGTTTGGCAGTGTTGAGTACTCTTTGTATTACTTTAGACACGTATAAATTCATGGGCATAGAAAAACATAATCTACGGTTATTGTTTAAGGCGAATTTTGCTTACATTCGAGTGTGGGGCTTGCCATTATGTGCCAGATATGTACACAAAACAAATTGCTATCTGTTTTCTGTTTTGTCCTCTGTGAAATCATAAATAAATTTAAAAAAGGTATGTAACATTTTGTGGTTTGTTTTATTTTGACGTGTTGATGTTGATTGCTGATCTTTCCTTTCAATAACTCTATTAAGCATAGTTTACTTGAGTTTTAAATGAATTTAGTTTAAATGTAAGTTTAAGGAGCGAAACTTATGATTACTTCATATTATTATATACTATGTACATTGCATTAAGCTCTCTCTATGTAATTGTCGCAAAACGAACTAGAAACGCTGATTAATGGGCGAAAGTTGCATTCAATTTGCACTAAATTAATGGATATTCAATCTAACTTAGGCTTAAAACTGTTTGCATTGCTGTTCATTCGTTCGTTCGAGTTGAGTACAAAATTTAGTTACAAACTTTTTGTATTTTTTCGTAGCGGTAAATGCTTCAAGTCTTGTGTTCTTCCAACTTCCAACTTCGACCTACTGCTATTTCTTAACCTTAACTGCTCAGTGTGTGCGTTGTTCTTCTTCCTCTGCTATTTTAGTAGTACAAGTTTTGGCCAGTTTCTAAATACAATAATTGGGGACAACTAAGGACAAAAACAAATTAAAAACGTTAAACATAAAGTGGGCTTTCCAAAATAAAGTCTTGTCGTGGAAAATGAGGATATTTGTTCTATGCAGAACACACGGGTGGGCTGAGATACGACTCTGATGGAGACTCTATCCATCTTTCCATCCGCCAATATGTATGTACAAGTGTCGCAGGACGACGATGGTGGCTAAGAACAATTCACTAAACTAAACAAAACAAAAATTAATAATAAAAAGAAGCAAGGGACATGTACATGTAGTCTCTATATATGTAGGTGGATAAATTATGCTTAGTTCGAATCCTAACTAGTCTACTTGTCACTGTTTACTCGTTTGTCGCTTGTGTTCCGGTTTAATTACTTAGAGAATACTTGAATTCTTTAGATGGGCACAAGGGCATCCGTGGGCACCAGCCGCTGCATCATCTTGGGCGGCTTTCGCGGATGCTTCCGGCGCTGCTGCATCTGCAGCTTGGCAATGCTAAGCACCTGCTGATAGCTGGACACCGTCTCGCAACTGGCACTGCGCGAGCTTATGCCGTCGTCCTCCTCGTCCTCATCTTCATCCTCCTCCTCGTTGTCGTCGTTGTCCTCCTCCCCATCCTCGTAATCACTGCCGTTCACCTCGGCGCCAATAATCGCCTGATGATCGTTGACATTGTAATCATCGGTAAAGAGCTGGGCATCATAGCGAAGCCGGAAGGCAGTGCTGAGCAGGCTGTCGACGCGCGTCTTTTCCGCCGGACGCATCTGCTTGATGTGCAGCACCTTGGTGTGCCGGCGCGTTTGGTTCGGACACTCCGGCAGCCACTCGTCGGAAATGCTAAAGGGAAGCGGGAAGAGTAAAGAGATTAGCATCTAGCCACGAGAAGGAGGAGGAGGAAATCTTACATTTCGCGTGGCGACCAGCGGACAAAGCACTCGTAGCCTCCCTGGCTGTTGCGCCGCCTCATCAGGCACTGACCCTGGAACTCAATGGCCTGGGCGCCGTTGGTGAGCGTGCTGATCTGGCGCAGGCGATGCTGCAGCCCCTCCATGATGCCCGTGTCGAAGAAGTCGAACATGCGAGCTGAAATCCCAAGAATTCGTAAAGCTCTGGCTCATATTTGTAACATTTTAATAAGATTTTCACCTGAAAAGGGCTGGCGGCGGTAGCGCAGCTTCTTGCCGTTCTTGCGAAGCTGCTTCGGCACGGGCGGATCGGAGGTGCGCTTGCTGGTGCTCTCCTTGGCATTGTCCGTGGCATTAAAGTGGTTGTTCACGTGCTTTTGCAGAGCCAACTGGATAGGGATAGGGATCGATGGTTAGCAGGGATTAAGGTATGTTTGCAAAATAGAGGCCTCACCTGCGAGCCGAACCTCAGGCCGCAGCCCTCGACGATGCACTTGAACTGCTTGGAGCCTCCGTGGGAGAGGACGTGGCGCTCTAGCCAGCGGCGAGAGCAGGACTCCTTGTTGTACACCTTGCAGCCGACCCAGAGGCAGGCGAAGGGGCCCGTCTGCGTGTTGACGTGGTGCGTCTGCATGTGGTCCAGCAGTTTGGAGTTGCTCTCATGCTTCTTGTTGCACTTGTCCCAGTAGCAGACCCCGTCGTGCCGCTTGCCGCCCTTGCCGCCTGCCCCTCCCGCTCCGGCCGGAAAGCGGATGGTCTTCGGCTGCGACAGGATGGGCGAGATGGCGCTCTTCGGCAGGCCCTTGCTGGTGGTCTCCGCCAAGTCAATGTCCACCACGGTTCGAATGCAGGCGGAAGAGGCGGGCGAAGCGACTGTGGAGCTGTCTTCTGGCGAGCCGGGAGACGGGGCATTGCTGGCCAGCGAGTTGCTGTCAGAGACAGAGGCGGAGGACGAGGCGCTGCTGCTGCCACTGGCTGCAGTGGTGGGCGGGCCCACAGAGGCGGATTTTGAGGAGCTGCAAAGGGTTACAATTGAGGATCAGGTTATGATATTTGGTTTCATAATGATATTTGGCGTAAACCAGAATAGAAACTATACTTACATGGCATCTGCTATGGAGTTGCTGCTCTCGCTATTGCTCAGACTTCCCCCGATCCCAGACTCTGGCGTCGGCAGGTCCCTGAGCCGCTTGTGCGTCTGCTGCGTCTCCAACGAGCCCACCGACTTGTCGTCCTCCTCGTCGTAGTTGCTGCTACTACTGCTGCCTCCTCCGCTCGCCCTGGGAGTTCTGGGAGGCGCTTCTGCTGGCGCTTGCAGGGCAAGTGGCGGCGGTGGAGGCGAGTCGGTGGCCTGGGAGCAGTCATCGCCGCCGCTGGAGATGCACGACGAGGTAACCAGCTCGCTGAGCATGTCAGTCTGGCTGGCCGCCCGCCGGCTGCTGCCGCTCATGTTGCTTGCCGCCGGCGAGGGAGAGCCCAGCCCGGATGGTGAGGCGGATGAGGGGGATGGTGAGTGCGCTGGCGTAGATGCCTCCAGAGAGAGATCCGCCGCCGAGCTGACCGAGTGCGAGTAGCTGGAGCTGCTGCTGCACGAATTCGAGTTCGAGTTGCTGTTGCTGCAGTCGGGCAGGAGTTCGTGCTTTAACGTTTCGGCGTCATCCGCATCTTCTTCCGGATCACGATCCCTCTTGGGCAGCTGCCCGGCAAAGCTCTGGGGCTTGGGTGAGGCCGGGAACATGGCCGAAGACGCTGGGGAGCAGGACTGAGAGGCAAGCTCTGAGGGTTCTGCCTTGATCTTGCTGAAGGCCGAGAGCGTACACGAATTGGAGCTGGAGAGCGCCGGCGAGGAGCGAAGGCAGTGGCTGCCATTGCTGCTGCTGCTCGGCGAGCTGAAGGGCAGCGGTGTGAGCGGCTGGGCGGCCTTCGCCACCAGACTGATGGCCCCGTTCGAGTTCTTGACCAGGTCGAAGAGATCGGGCGAGCTGTTGGCCAGCTTCATCGTGGCTCCTCCTTGCTTGGCCACACTCAGCGTGGGCGTCAGCTTTGAGGGTGCGATACTCACCAGCGGAGGCGTGGGCGTGGGTCCTGTGCTGGATGGTCCTGCGTGTGCTCCTGTGGCTCCCGTGCTCTTGCGCAACTGACCCAGCTCCTTGGTGGCCGCCGACGTCGGCACTAGTGGTGGTGGCGTGGTGGGCGTGGCAATAACGCCACCCTGGAACTTGCCGTTGCCCTTGGTGGCCAGTCGCTTTTGATAAGGCTTGGCGGCTGGCAGGACCCGCTTGGGCGCTGGCGCCGATGCGGCAGCTGAGGAACCCGTAGGCAGCGACGATATCGTCACCAGCGGCGGCGGCTGCGTAGAGCTGTGCATCGGCATCGGCATCGGCATCGTCATCGGCGGCTTCACAATCGCTCGCTGTGCCTGTGGCAGTGGCTGTTGCTGTTGCTGTATGGCAGTGTTGCTGATGTTGCTTAAATTATTCGAGGCATTTTGGTTGTTGTTGTTACTGTTGCTGTTGCTGGCAGTAGAGTTGTTGGCAGTGTTCGTATTGTTATTGTTGTTCGCGGCAGCCAATGGCGGCGGCTGTGTGGCAGTGATGATTTGTTGCTGTTGCTGTTGGTGTTGATGTTGCGACATTAGCAGTTGGGCCAACTGCTGCTGCTGCATTTGCAACTGCTGCTGCTGCTGCTGCTGCTGCTGTTGCTCTGTCGCAGGCTCAAAGATGGAGCTCAGGGCTGGAATTGGCTGCAGGGCAGGCAGCGTCTGTTGCTGCTGCTGCAATGCCAAGGAAGCGGCCACTTTCTGCTGCTGCTGCTGTTGGTGTTGTTGCTGCTGCTGCTGCTGCTGACTGTTGGCTGCAAAGGCGGCAGCCAGCATGGCGGGCAGGGTGGCCGCATTCAGCAGTAATCCCGCTGGCGTGGCCATAAACACTGGCTGGGCGGCAGCGGCGGCTGCTCCGCCTTGAACCAAGCGCTGCAACTGCTGCTGCTGCTGGCTCATCACCTGTTGCTGCTGCTGCTGCTGCTGGGCTGCAATGGCGGCCATCTGCTGCTGGAACAGCTCCTGGAAGTTTGTCGCATTCCCTGGCGCCTTGGCTGCCGCCACCACTGCAGCCTGCTGTTGCTGCAACTGCAGTTGCTGCTGCTGTTGCTGCTGCTGCTGCTGCTTTATCAGGAACTCCTGCAGCTCGTTGGCACTGAGCAGCCCGAAATTGCCAGCCGTAGCGGCAGCGGCTGTGGCCGTTGTGGCCGTCGTCGTCGTGGCAGTGGTGACCTGTTGCAGCTTGAAGACGGTGCCGTTGAGAAAGTACTGGGCGGCGGCCGCCTGTGCCGCCTGCGCTGCCTGCGCGGCCGCATTGTTGTTGGCCGCAGCCGCCACCGCCGCCTTGGCCACGTTGTTCAGCTGCATGATATTGGCTGCGGCCGCCAGCTGGGGCGGCAGCTGGACTAGATTCGGCAGCTGCACCGGCAATTGGTAGAGCGTTTGATTCGCGGGGGCGGGTGCGGGAGTGGGTGTTGATGCTGGCGCTGGCGCTGGAACGGGGGCGATGGCGGTGGCCACAACGGGGGCGGGCGGTGAGATCTGCTTTTGCTTTAGGGCGGCGGTGACCGTTCCCGCCGGTCGGTAGACCATGGTCGCCTTGCTCTGGTGCTGCTGCTGCTGCTGCTTCATCTCCGGCGTCCTCGGGGCGATGGCCACGTGCTTCTTGGCCGGCGATTTGCCAGTGTTTGAGCCATTCGAAGAGCCGGACGATGAGGATGAGGAGCTGCCCGAGGAGCCGCTGCTGGGGGTCTTTCGCAGATTGGGCGCCACCTGGGCAATCTTGGCCGGCTGCTTGGTGCTGCGCTCGATCTTCTTAAGCGCCGGCACGGGCAGACTCGGACTGGGAGTGGCAGTAGCTGTCGGCGCGGGCGGTGCAATGGGAGCGACAGAAGCGGCGGGGGCGGAAGCAGGAGTGGCAGCTGGAGTGGTTGTGGGAGTGGCCGCCGCCTTGGCCGCCTGCTGCTGCGCCTTCTGCTCCTTCAGCTGCGACAAGATGTTAAAGTACTTGTTCAGGGAGGCTGTGGTGGCGGGCGTGCTCATGGTCAGTGTGTTGGCCGGATTACTTGGCTGGCTGCCGGTCTGTGGCTGTGGCTGTGGCGACAGCTTGCCGCCACCCGGGGAGGGCTTCATCTGCGACTTGAAGAAGCCGGTGATCTTGGTCTGCGACTCCTCCAGAGCGGCTGCCTTCAGTCTTTTGCCAGCGGAGTCCGAGCCGCCGGGCAGTTCGTTTCGCGCCTTCTTGGCCGCCGCTGCTCCGCTTCCCGCATGGCCTCCGGTGTCTCCGCCACAGTTGCCCAAGCCCAAACCCAAACCCAATCCAGCTCCTGCTCCGCCCGCCGTCCGCTTGTTCTTGTTGGCCGTGGCGGCCGGCACAGCGGTGGATGTGCTGCCCAGGCTGGTGTTCCACGGCCACTGGAGCGTGGGGAGCAGACTGGCATTGCTGGGATTGGTGTGGCGCAGGGGTGTTGTCGTCTTGGCGGCGCTGTTGCCTGCGCCATGATGGCCGTGATGACTGTGACTGTGAATGGCTGGCGACGGGGCCTGGCTGGCGGCGCCGGATGGCGGGGAGGATGACGCTGCTGTGGCGCCGCCGCCGGCGGTGCTGCTGCCGCTGGAGCTGCTGCCGAGGATCTGGGGTGGCATCTTGGTCAGCGGATCGGGCGGGTCGCTCAGTTGCGAGTGCGCGCTGTACGGGGAGCCGGGATCGGACGCATCCTCACTGGAGCCCGTGCTGGAGTCCGCGCAGCTCAGCGAGGTGGCAACGCCGCTGAAAGAGGGAGGAAAATAGTCCATGAGTACGAATCCATTATCACATAGACGTTGCATCCGCCAATGGCAAGCACAACAAGCACATTTCAAAGGGTTTGCACACTGACAAGGTCCGAGCCCCTGCGGTTATTGTGGCTCCTAGATCCAGGCACGACTCGGATTTAGCCACACCTTCTCTGAAATTGGCCGAGGAAAGCCAGGGAAACGAAGCAAAGTGAATCGCTTTTCGGGACAAGCATGGTTCCTAATTTTAATTCATTAACTCGACAATTACATGGCCTCCACACCTCGAATTTGTTTGTGTTTATATATGTATGCCTTTGGTCTTTTTTTACACGCTTTGCTTGTTTTTTCATCTGTTCTTCTTTTTTCTTCGGTTGTTTATTTGCCTGGCAGTGTTGGTAAGCCGCCAAGGCCTATCGATAACCCACTGCTAGCGCTAACAGAGCTGCTGAGAGCTGTTAAATTCTCCAAGCAAACGACTCTCACGTTAACCGCTGACTGGCTCTGTTACCCGAATGTTAATGTTTTGGTTTTGTTTACTGTTGCCCGATTAAGAACACAGCGCGGGAAATAACAGTGTGGCCGAATGAAAATTTTTGAAAAATATCTATAAAAAAATATATATCGTTATCATGGTTTGTTTTCATTCAAACTTGATTTTATCTGTGACTTAAAATAACGAAATTCACACAAACACACATTCCTGCAAGCTTAGAGTCTCTAAGTTAGAGAAATACAATACTGACCGAGCAATGTACGAAGTGTAGCCAGGTTAAATAAAAGTACGGAAAATTATGATGCCAAAGAACGAAGAGCAATGGGCGAGTGCAAAAGAGAGGACACACAAAGGAGAGAGCACCTCGCATATGTAGCACACAACACACACACATACACGAAACGGGGGTCGATAAACGAAAGCATAAAGTAAACAAAAAAATGCTTCTCTTCCATTCCATCTTGCACGTTTGTTCTGATTGTCTGTCCGCGTGCAACATAAGAACATCAACAACAACAACGGTGAGAAGAAGTCTGAGGGGAGGAGCAGCAGAAAAGGGGCGCATCTAATACGGGAAAATTTCAGTTTCAGGTAGCAGGCCAAGTCGCGCTTGTGGTTGTGTGTGGTGTACACACACACACTCGACAAGGAGAGAAAGAGACGGGTAAGGAATGGACGCCCGTACATAAATATGTACATATGTATACAAAAATATCCTCTGCTCGCAGAAAAGGGTATTTCTGTATTCGAGAATTCAGGAGTTTTTAATGTGATTTCTTCAATGCTGTCAGCCGAAATAATCCGTTAATATAATTACCCAAACGCAGTGAATCTCGCTCACAAATACATTCCCGATGCACTTGATTTTTCCTTTTGCTTTTTTTTCAGGCCAGTTTCTGGCATAATATCTTTGAGTTTCGTTTAAAGTAAAGATAAAAAGCACGTTTAATGTTAATTTAGTGAATCCATAATTATGAATATTTAATGTTAGTGAGTAGAAAATTCATCAAATTATATAGAAATTATAAATTTATAGCATACTGGAATTGGCATGTGAAAGATAAAGCTATCATTAGTATTTTGACTGCAGTTGATGGTGATTGCTAAGAATATTTTACATTTAAATTTGTAACATTTCGGCGGCTTACATTCGGTTGGGAATGGCATTCCACCTGACATCTCTTGCTAAACGAATCGTTAAATGCGGACATTATTGTCTAAACCTGTGTTCAGACCCAAAAATCATCTTCCTCGCCAGGTATCTCGGGTTTTCGGGCCAGATTGTTCTACCTACTGAAATTACAGACCTTTAAGACACACACTCACATGGCTGGTGGATATGGAAGAGTATAAAATGGGAAAACTTTATATTTTATGTTTGTCTACCTCGGAGATCCCACAGATTACGTTTTTATGTGATAAGCCTATTACTGCGGATAGCAGATACATAGCTGCGTCCATCTGCCTGTCTGGGTTTCAGTATTCCTTACTTGTGGACATGATTTTAAGTATAAGTGGGAATTTTATATGCTAAAGTTAAGCTTACTCCGGCATATCTAATATACCCTACATACATACATACATATTACGTTCATACGTTCTAGAAATTATAGTGATTTACAGAACTCTTTTTAATTTAGATCAATATATGTATGTACAAAGGATACACGGGTATTATAGCATAGTGCCAACTGAAAATATCACTGTGTGACGATGAGACTACTTATTGTATACATAGCTGTAGAATTGAAAATCTGATCCGAAAGGTTCATTGTGTTCATTGTAAAGCTCTTTGCATGCTAATTTTTCAAAACGGATTATTTTAGGAGAAATGGGAGTGAAAGGGCTCTTGTGTTTTAGCTTTAAATTTTATACTTAATTTTAATGTATACACTTTTTCAGCTAAGTGCCGATTTTAAAGCAAATTAAATAATTTGTTATTGTTTTAAAATTAACTTTTGTCCCAAATTTTGGTACCAGACATTTTTTGAGTTGAATATGCCATCGTCACTTTTTTTCTTACCTCGTTAAGAGGTCTTTTTTGTTTGATATTAAACATGCAGAATGTGGCATATTACAACATGAAGTCAGTAATTCATCAGAAGGTCATCAAAGAACTTTTGTTGATCATATAAAAAACGTTTGTTGATGAATCATCATATAAATTACTGATTAATTAACATGGGCATGTCCTAGGCTGTCATCAGTGGCAAATTCCTAAACTTTTCATGAAATATTCATTAAAAAACTGGGTTTTTGGGTTCTGGGTTTGAAATTTCATTGATGATTCAATAACCTATTTCAGCGACTATTCAGCAAGTTGTCATCAAACTGTCATGAAGTCGAAGCAGAAGCATATATATTTACATATTACAATATCATTGATTTCAGTCACTTTGTAAATATCACTGTGGACGGCAGTCCATGTAGTGACGATGAGCACCGAGACTGTGGTGCGCAAGGAAACTACTATAGTATATTGGCGATTTTGATAGTCACTCAACCTTGAGATAGCCTAACTTTTGGTATATAACACATATCTGGGAAAATTCGCTTTCTCGAGATATTACTCATTAAAATTAGTAGCAAAGATCCCATATACCTAACCTTTTACATGCACTATACACACATTTATGTAAAAAATCATGTGAAGTCATATAGAGACGTGCACAATGCAATAATATTTAAAACCATCAAAGGAAACTTAAAATAATTTAAACTAAAAAAACGTTTTAATTTTTTTTATTTGATCTAATTTTTTGCGTTTTCCGCTACTTTGGCCGCAAAACAGGAAATTTCACGCGCCCATAACTTCTGAACGACTTAAGTTACAGAAACGTGCTATATGTCTTTGGAAAGGTATTTTGATATGATAATTACTTTGCCTTGACAAAATGTTAACTAAATATTATAATTAAGAATTTAGATTTTTTTTTTAATTAAAAAAAAAACAATTGTAATGGCTTTTACGATGTTTATAGTCACTTCAGGCCGTATAGCCCTTGAGATATTTTGGGGTACAACACATATCTCCGAAAATTAGCTTTCTGATCAAAATTAGTAGCAATGATTTTTAAAATTTTTCCCATTTAAGTTTTAAACAAAAATTTATAACAGCAATGGGAGACCTACATATGTACATACATATGCCATTTTAAAAACTTCTGATATCATATAAAAACATCTCTTAACGAGGTGAGATTAAAGTGACGATGGCACCTTCAACTTCAAAAGTTTCTGATATCAAATTTTGTGACGATTAATAGTAACGTTAACAAACATAAATTACAAATAATTCAACTAGTTTCGTATTTCGCCTTGAAACTAAAGAGCAGCGTCTCGAATTAGAAACATCTACGTTTGTGTTGTTGCTCAACATTTTCCTAGAAACATTAGCCTTTTTTTAGGAGTTGATCAACATGTTCCTAGCAACATTTGTATTCGTTTGCCAACATTTTCTTTGCCTTTCGCGTTGTTTAATTTAGATTTTTTAAGCCATTACGATGTTTAGTACAAGGCAGACGGACAATTCTCGATCAATTCGGCTTGTTAGTTTGAATAGGAGTATGTTTATATACGAAAAGGAACTTTTTCAAAAAACTCACTTGGTCAGTTTGTTCGAATAAAATCATTAAAAAAGAATACTGACAAAATCACAACTACTACTACTAACTAGTAACTACATTATTGTGATTTTAAAAATTCGTTCCAATGAAACAAAAAGCTGTTTTTATGAATTATTTGAGTCTTAGCGGTCATGTTACTACACTATTCATTGTTTGTTTGGCTTTTCGCATTAATTCGTGTTAAAAACACTTGTAATCATTTCCACTTTTTCCGACGGCAACTCGCGTTTACAGTCTTTCAGTTTATTTTTCTGTTTATTAAGTTAAAAACAAACAAAAGCATTAGGAAGCCAACTGTACTAAGTATTTACATAGATTCATATGATAGATATCCAGTTTTGGTTTATTTTCAATGTGAGTGCAATTTAAATTGCTTTCCAATTCAAGGAAGGACAACTCCATCAATTGGAAATTCGTAAAATGTTGTAGAGCTTCCTTTTTAAAGTTAAAGTGCTTCCTTTAGCATTCGGTGGGTGATTCCTTTCAATTGCAGCAGTTCATTATGCATTCAACACAAAGTTGCTGCCTGAATTATGCACTCTATTTAATTTTCCGGGCATAAGCAAAGCTTTATGGCCCCCATTCACAGACACAGACACGCACACACACAGGGGTCATATTAAATTCATAGAACGCCGCCCAGCAGCAAAAATGGCAACAATTTAAATTTTATTAGAAAATCCCATTAGATACACACGCACACGCTTACACTCGCACTCGCACTCGCACATACTGAAAGCAACTTCCACTTCCGCCAGAAGTTGCCTTTGTCGTGTGTGTGAGTGTGGGTGCGTGTATCCAACGCCACCCAACCACCCAACCACCCACAAACAAGCACACAAACACTCTTACGCTTCATTTGCAAGGTATGAATGAAAGGAGAAGGGGCAAAAAAACCATTGCATATTTGCTTGGGCAAACAACAACAAATGTATGTACACACTCACATACTAGCCGCGAACAGTGACAGCCAGCAGTTATTTAACACGTGATGTAAACGGAATGTAAAGCATGCTGTAATAGTTGGAGCGAAACTAAAAATGCAGGCAGAGCGGCGGCAGAGGCGCCCGGCCGAGAAACATGCGCAGCAGCAGAGCAGAGGGAGCCACTGCACGCGACTTCTGCTCGATTACTTTTATTTTGCTGGCTCAACGTATACGTATTCTTGGCTCAGCGGCTTCAGGCTTTCGTTGGGTTGGTATACTAACATTTAACGTTATCCGTGTATCCAAAGCGCGGCGTTCCTTTTTTCGTTCCTTTCCTTTCCGATTTTCCACATATAAACACCGACCGACCTTCAACTTTAATCTCGGTGTGGAAGCATTTTGTGTTCGGACTTTGCCGATTTCGATGTTACTGCTGGTTTAATTATCCGCACAGACACAATCGCACTATCACACAAGCACAAGCACAAGCACACACTGACATTTACGGGCACGCGAAGCATAAATATCCATATATCCAAAAAAGAGGCGGCAGCAGAAGAAATTCCCACCAACACACCGAAGCGAGGCTATGCGACCAGAACAGAACGATCCGTATCGTACTGCTTCTTTGACTCCAATTTCGATACCGATACCGCCGACCGCTTTCAGGCGCGACCGTCGCGTTTCAACGTTGAAGAGAAAATGGTCCGACTGATTTATAGAATCCGAAAAAACCTGGCTTCTTCGCAAAGGGAAACAACGGGAAAACCAACCAAAGAATTTCCAAGAGAGCAAACAGGATTTGTCCTCTCTCTCTTCTCTCTCTCGCGGCACTCTGAGAAATTCCCTGTATATAAAAAGGGCTCGCTGCACAATGGGCTAATCCAGCTAAGCAGTGGGTAGAATTTAGAATTATGAAAATTTCGCAAAAGTCGGATATTGTCCTGCTTCGAAGTAAGATTTATAAATTTTCGCCAAAAGCTTTAAATTTCAAACAGAGCAAACTATAAACAATAAAAAAGTCTAAATTTAAAAAATAAATGGTATTTTTTGAGGGGCATCGAATTTTGTTTGAGTGCTTATATATAAAATTGTATGTGGATTATATCACGTAAGTCGGCGTATTACAACTATTCGCGGTTTAGTATTTTTTATTGACTATATATCTATAATTTTCATACGTTGCTTCACCCGTTTCACCCACTGTTTGCTGGGGCATTCTAACGGCAACTGCAGCCGAAGTTGTTGCCACAAGACCCGAGCGACTTCGGAAGACGACGACTGCACCCACAAACATGCACTCTCCCTCTTTCGCTCTCTTCGGTCTTTGGCTCTCTCTCTCTCTCTGTGTGTGGAGCAACCCTCGGAACTCGCTCTCACTCTCGCTGGTTCCCTACGTTTCTGCCCATTATTATTATTATTTTTATTTATATTTCACTTTTGTTGTTGGCACGTTAAATATTTCCTGTTTGTCGTCGTCTCTCTGCTTTGAACCCGCAAAATGTGAGCAAAGTGCTGGATTGGGGATGGATTGGAGCAGGGGGCGGGGCAGAGGTTGGTGGCAGCAGTTCATGTTATGGTCACGTACTCCTCCCCACATAGCATCCCACTCCCCCCTCACTTTGTGTGTCTGCCTCTTTCTCGTCGTCTTCTTGACACTTCTCCTCGATTTACTTTCTTTCCTTTTCGTTGGCTGCCTTGCCAAGCTTAAATGTTTATCTAATTATTTAGACGTTTCCCCCCACTTCGCTGGCGTGGAAAAAATATTTAATTTGCTGTATAAATCTCTGGCAAATGTCCCTGCTAAATTTTTCAATGACCTGTAATGGCTGGGCAGCTTGGGCGATTTTTTTGTCTACTATACTTATACAAAGTTATTAAGTAACATCACGTTTTCGAAGATAATGATTAAGTGACTAGCACATTACCAATCGCGGTTGCTACTGCAAAGAGCTATAGGATATATAAATCTTCTTAATATTGAATACTACTGAGAATGTAAAGTAGAAGTAAAAACAGAGGCATGTCCAAGTCTACTATTCCAGTGATGCTGCCCAAAATAAGTATTTGACTCCATTTATGCGTTTAAATTATATTGTAAACAAGGGTATGACAATAATTTACTTTAAATTCAAGCTAACAAGGGTGCTAGCACGCCCGACAAGCCCCATTATTTCGGCCTAGAAGGATTTTCCAAGTCAAGCACCAGCGAGGCACCGTGGAGAGGACCGGATCTGGCAACGCCCTACGATCTTTGGGGGCGTTGGTTGGGTGGCCCAGATCGTCCAACTTCGAGGCTGCGAAAAGGCAGCCGCTTAAAACGGCAAAGGTCTGTTGATGAGAATATTGGGCAGTCGAAGCGGCCTTGAACCCAAATTGCCGCACGATCGTTCGCGGATATGGCAACAGGAAGGATTCTCGGACCCAGACCAGCACTTTGGGTCTCCTACGGAGGTGCTGGTGGAGGATAATGTTGAAGAGGCCAACCTCCCTATCTATGCCACGGATGACAATGAGTTGGGAAGCGGCTGGAGCGATGCCAATGTCCACAAGTGCTAATCTGGAGCTGGAAGAGTTTGAGGATTTTTCGGATAATACTATGCCTTATTGTTTTACCTCAGATCAGATCGGGCTAATGTTATCCTTTGCCTATTAACGTAGTCTGTTTTCGATTTTCTAAATTGGATTATAATCAAATAAAAGCACCTCTTAACGAGGTGAGATTAAAGTGACGATGGCACCTTCAACTTCAAAAGTTTCTGATACCAAATTTTGTGACGCTTAATAGTAACGTTAACAGAAATAAATAACAAATAATTCAATCAGACTATCCTAGCAGAATTTAAATTTTTCTAGGGCTCTGTATAGTACACGTAGTCTCCTTGCGCACCACAGTATCGGTGCTCATCGTCACTACGTGGACTGCCGTCCACAGTGATTATGACCTTATGAAGGCGAGAAAAAAGAGCTTGCTCAGGCGGTATCACAATGAACCCATTGGTAGCTCGAATGTAAATTACAGGGTATCTTAAAGCAAGAACCGATACAACATACCATTGTATGCTGAATAAATAATCATTCTTAAAACCAAATGGTTGGAGCTCATGCCGAATCGGGGAAGCGATTCCGGAACCATCCATCTATTCAAGGGAGAATAGAAAGCAGATCTGAAACGCTTTAGTAAATTGCCTTAGCTTCCGGCAGAGCGTGGCGTCAGTCGTAAATTATAGCCCCAATCCTTCGTCGCTAGCTGACAGGCTCGTATGTTTTCGATCTCCTCCCACACGAAAACAAAAGTTCCTTTTTCCATTCCAGTTTCCACTTT
Organism: Drosophila lacteicornis; assembly: GCA_008044355.1. Taxonomy (NCBI): domain Eukaryota; kingdom Metazoa; phylum Arthropoda; class Insecta; order Diptera; family Drosophilidae; genus Drosophila; species Drosophila lacteicornis. The sequence continues at coordinate 33,509 of VNKF01004906.1, forward strand.
GATCAGGTAGCACACAATTTTGGTAATCTGCATAAATTTTACACATTTTTAGCAACCCAATATGCCATAAATAGGAGCCAAAGAAAAGGAGCCCGTAGTTTCCTTCCCTTCCACATGTCACCATATTTGTTTATGCGTCAATTTTGATTTATGTTTGGCATAATTCCAGGCGTTATAAACTGTTTTTGACAGCTGATGGGTTCGCAGCAGAAAGGGTGGTGCTCGGGAGTCGGGTGGTTTTAGACATATGCATGAGTTATGGGTGGAACGTGGGACTAATACCGTGGTCTTGATTTATTTTACAAATTGACCTGCGTGGGTCTGCAGGCCTGATCAATTAAAGTTGTCAATTGAGTTGTGTTAGTTTAAATACGGCTTATCCGGAACTAACCTCATTTATTTTTTTTTTAATTAGCAGTGAGACCGCACTAAATACTAGCAATCCCAAAGCGACTTCGCCCGCTGTAATACTAAAATACCGAAGCTGCATTAGGAGTACCTAAAAAGAAATACTTTCTTAGCATGATAGGTCCAACCGTACATAGATATTGAAACACTTCACTGAAGGGTATTTCTCACTTTAAACTAACAGGCTCTCGAAAGGATACCTGAACTTGGGGCTTTATTGATCTTCACAATAACTCACAAACTTATGCACTGACTTCACTTGTACCACCGTAGATCTGAGTAAACAGAATATAGGTCTTCCGGGCGAGTGCATGCACTGTGTGCTCAGTAGTGTTTACCCAGATACATACAGATGTTCGTAGAATATCCTGCCTGACTGGACCCCCCTCAAGGCACCCCAATTATAACGCGCTAAACAATAAAGGAAATAATAATAAAACGGCAGTGCACACATGTGTGCATGTGTTTGTCCTGAGCAACCCTCGCTAATGAAGCTGCAGCTCAGCTCTGTTTGCACACGCAATTTGACTGTGCTTGCCTCTCTTTCTTTGCCGAAGACCCGAGGACCAGGCTGGACCTGGAACTGGATCCGGTCCTGGCTCGAACATACATATAACGAAGCACAGGGACTAACACCAGCAGCAATGTTCACCCAGAGAAAAACAAAAAACAATCCAAATAGAATACAGACAAACAAAACTGTAACAAGAGTTCTTCTGATATTTTATGCTTGCTAAATGATTATAGTCTTAGACCTTACTTTTAGTATGCAAATCTTGAAGAATGGTACACAGCCTGAAAGTTCCACCCAAGTGATTTAGGGGCTGTCAAATTCTCCTAGTTCACAATTGGTTACTGCTTAGCTGCTTAAAAAAAAACAATAGATTTAATACTTCATAATATCAAATGCATGTACTGGAATTTAGTGTTTTTCTGTTTGTCGCGTTAGTGATTACACCCGGTACCCATAGGGTACAAAGGTATTATAAGTTAGTGCCAACCGAGAATGTATGTAACAGGCAGAAGGAGAAATCTCCGACCCTATAAAGTATATATATTCTTGATCAGCGTCACCAGCCGAGTCGATTTAGCCATGTCCGTCTGTCCGTCTGTCTGTCCGTGTGAAACAACAGATCTCAGAGACTATAAGAGCTAGAGTTACCAAATTTTGTGACAACATTGGAATTTGTTGCACGCAGATCAAGTTTGTTTTAAAATTTGGCCAGGCCCACTTCCGCCCCTGAAAATCACAAAAACGTTATATTAGCTATATGCGTGATTTTCGGCTTAAAGTTAATAGATACAATAAATTAATAAAATAGAGACGGAAGTTCCCTGAAAACTTCAATAAAATCGGATGATAAACATGGGAGATATTAGCAATAAGGTTTGAATTTTATCACACCGCCCTAAGGCACTGCTGTTGCAAGCTGTAGCCGACAGGTGGCGCCAATGTATGTAAGTACAATGTATGTACACATGTTCAATTTTAATTTGCCTTTTAGTGTGAAGCGCAAACGTTTAGGTACCGGGTATCTCATAGTCGACGGTAGCTTTCTTACTTTTTTTTTTTTTTTGGTTTTGTATCAAAATGGAATAAGTCCCATCTTTGTTATGTTTCGAACCCTAAATTTAGTACTTTTAGCCTTAAAAATGTATTGGTGTAACACTAAACCTACAGTTTCGTTCATTGAGGCTTTTAAGAGTCGAGTTTTAGTTTTAGTTGAAATTTTAAACGGCGAATTCTCTCAGCCCACTCTCTGAAGCCGAAATCCTCTCCGATCGGTCTGCGTTTTATCAATAACAACTGCCTACTCGTGACTGCATTCGGTACAGCAAATGTCGCTTTGGCTAGCCAAACACTTGGCACCGCTTTCCGGGACTGTTGCAACTGCTCTCAGTTGTTGTCAATCGGACGGGCATTATGTCAATTCCGAATATATTCCATTAACTACTCGGGAATCCTCCAGAGCTATCTAAAAGCCGCGGGCCTTCGTGTGTGAGGGAGAGAAAGTGGAATTGAGGGATAAAGAGGGACAGAGAAGGAAAGCGTTCGCATTGTTTGACGGGAACAAATAGAAGAACAACACCAAATCACAGCTGCCAGCACCGACTGTGCTGCCGACGTCGACGTCGACATAAAAACACACCGCCTGCTGACGGCTTCCCTCCCTCTTGCTCACACAGCCTCATCCTTGCTCTTTCGCGCGCCGATGTAACATTTGTTTTGACATTGTTGGTACTTCTTTGCCATCTGCCTTCTCGCTCGCTCAGCCAACCTGTCGAGCAATCAATTCTATCTTTTTTCCGCGTAGTGTGTGTGCGCGTAGTGTTTGCCTGTGTTTCTTTACTCTTGCACTAGCAGCGCATTTAACCAGCTTAGTTCAAGGGAAAAGTTTGAAATGAGTTTGGAAAAGTGTCGAAGAACGGATTGTCTTTTTTATATAGCTGGTATTCGACTCGTGCACGAGTACATCCTATGATGACAATTTAAGAAATGGATCACAGCCGAATTTAAAGATGGGTCTGCTGTAGGCAGAAGGAGGGCGATACAAAGCAAAGTGACGATCAAAATCGTTGGAGCCATTTTTAAAAAAAACTTTATAAACCTAAAAAAAATATTAATTTAAATTATAAATTCTTAAATATAATACAAACAACAGGACAATCGTTCTCATTTCGGAAAGGCCGTTAAAATCTTGTTTATTGAATATTTTTTGAACGGAGTATCGGATCAGGATAGTTGAGGTGTCATTTGTATTTAAAGCTAGATCACAGCGACATTAAAAATTTGTTGAGTTTTGCTCCACCGGCCCCAAGAGCTCCAATATTCAACATTTTCTATTTCGAACTTTCACTCCCATTTCTCCTAAACTAATCCGTTTTTGAAAAATCTTAGTATGCAGTTTCAAAGAGGTTTACAATACCTTTCGATCAAGATATAAATGGTTCCGATTGGACTATCGTAGCAGATTTTCAATTCTACGGCTCTATATAGTAGTCTCCTTGCGCAGTGCGCACCACAGTCTCGGTGCTCATCGTCACTACATGGACTGTCGTCCACAATGATCAGAAGATCGTAGTCCTTATTGACGGCCGTGGAAACGGAGATTACCTCACTAGCTTATTTCTTCTTCTTATGATAATTCTTCTAAATCAGAGATGACCATACCGTGCTCCCGACGATCCGTGAGGTATTCAGCGCGAAGCTGTGACTGCGCGTGAGAGCCCAATATAACAAAAAGATGAATAACGCCATATGACTTTTAGCACTCCAATCAGCATCTTATACGTACGCTTCGAGCAACGACCAATTTGTTTCAAAAAATTATATGATATTCACATCACTTACAAACAGTTTCAATGTACAGCCCACTTCCACTGCATTTCGGTTGTACTTTAGCTACACCCAAAAAAAAATCATAATACCTATGCGATTGTTACATGAATTCTATACTCTTGAGTTTGAAAAATTTCTTAATAAGATGCTTATCAATTTAATACTACGAAAGTATAAATTTTATACTCATCTGCACCAATATTTCATAATAATCACTAACGCGACAAACAGAAAAGCACTAAATTCCAGCTAACGCGATATGTTATCGAATTTTCGATGTACATAGGTTCGTATAAAAATAATACTCAAAAATACACAATTGAAACTATAGAGTATAACAACTAAACTTTGGAGTATACATTTGATATTTTGAAGTATAAAATCTATACTTAACTCGTTATACTGCTTAAGTATACTTTTAAGACAACGCGTAGAAAGGTTAAACTCTTGTTTTTTTTTTTGGGTGTACCTTTTCTTGGTTAGCAGCTTTGTTCAAATAATTTAATTGACACAGTTTTAGAAAAGTCTTGTGAAAAATGACTGGAACCATGCTTGGATAAAAAATAAAAATAATTTAAGTCATCATTCCATGAAATCCCCAAGTGCTTACACTATTAGAAACCGCCTGAATTGCAAATTTTCCCTGAAGGTCCTGCTCATATACCTATGTATGTATCTGTTTTTCTCAGCCCTCTTCAATAATCGAACTTTTGGTTTTGGTTGGTTTTTCAAGCTGGGTTCGCATCGGCAGGTGGTGGTGGCTTGTGGCCACCTGTGTCAGCATCGCCTTGCTGGGCGTTGTACCTTTAATTGTCCTGCTTTTAGCCATGCGGTCTGGTTTCCTTCCTTTCCTTCTTCAATTCGAATTGCGCAAGTTTTCAGTGGAGCCCTTTACTTGCGGGCAAGTACGCCTTGGGGCGCAATAAAATGCTTAATAAATTGCAAAAGTGCGCCGAAAGCGCCAACTGGAAGCGAGCGCAGGGATGGGCGGGTGTTGTTGGGAGACAGGAGCAAGCAGGCGCTGGTCAGGCGAAAGCAAGTCAACGACACATTGCAGACACAAACATATTCTAATGAAGCTCAAGTGGAAAGCCCCAGCGAAGCGTCACACATGCTTCGGCGCAGAGCCGACGCGATGGGCGGCAGAGGCGTGCGGTCTTGTTAGGGGCGTGGCACAGGCCATGTTTGGCTTGCGGGGCACGTAGAATGTATTGAATAATTACATTGGGCCGCCTAACGGCATACGAAATGAGCCAGAATGCGAACTTGAACCGGAGTCAGAGTCGAGGCCGGACGTTGGCCACGCCCACATCTCCCACCTGCCCAGCGAGCGAGCCTCTCCTGTCGCCTAATGAGCGTCGCAGGCATTCGAAAGTTCGAAACGCCGCAGGAAATAAAGTTTTTTTGGGTGACCATAGCGCTGCGAGGGGAGGCAAGGTAGAGATTGATGATGAATCCACAGAATGCATTTCGCTCGAAATTGAATTTCGTTGGAACTGAGAGTCTGAGAGTTGGAAGGGGGAAAGGGGGAAAGGGAAGAGGCCGATGGCCTTTAAGTAGTGCTAAAGTATCAATCAAAATGCGTGCGCTCGGCACAGTCGTGAAATTACATTGAAATTTTCGAATGCTCAGCCAAAGTGAAGAAGCCTCGGCATGAAACCGAATGCCGGAGTTTGGAACTGAATCGCTCAAGAGGCATCCCAAGATGGAGCTGGGGAAGCGGTTACCAAATCAGAAAAAAACAAAGCGAGAAAACAAAAGATGATTTATCATTACAAGAGGGAGGAAGAGCGAAAGATCTGGGGGTCTTACAAATTGGATTGCCGAAAGGGATCGGACAAAATTAGCTACGCGAGCAAAGGTAGAAGAAAATGCAGGAATGTTATAGTTATAGAAACTCGAACTTATCGCTTGGTCTTTGCAGGATAAATAAAATAGGATCAAGTAACTTTTCTTTGAATCATTTTCTCACTGTTGAGTTTACGTAATAGTTACACTCAACTCTTAATCTAAATAAATGACATAAAAGTGGTTTGGATGTTGAAGGCCTGATCGATCACATTTCTACGAGGAACTCTTAAAGTCTTTGCTTCTGTAAGCTCAAAATATATATCAGCATATTTTCTAGGAAGCAAACTTTCTGCAACTAGTTGAAACGTTATCAACGTTAAAAGCAATTTACACAAAATCCCTCCGAATTCTTTGCCAATCGCAAGACGAGAGATTGACAGAGTCGGAGTACTGACTTATTTGTTAACTAGTTTCATGCGGAATTATTTGTCTATACCTGCTAAGCACTTCAAAAATTGTTTTCACATAGTGCTTTTTATATTCTTACAGGGAATAATATAAGTATTATTCAATCCTTGATTGGGAGTAGATTTACCTCCTCTCAGTTTTTCAGCTATTCGGACGAAAATTTACAAAAAAATTTTATTTTTTATGATGTATAAATCAAAACGAGTCAGATCGGACGACTACATCATATAGTGGTCATAGGAACATTTGGTAAATTTATAAGACAGTCAGGAAAAATAGGGAAAACTCTTTTGTTATACCCTTGCAGGGTATTATAATTTAGTCCAGAATTTTGCAACTCAGTGAAGGAAGCATATCCGACCCCATAAAGTATATATATTCTTGATCAGCATCATGTCCGTTCGCCCGTCTGTCTGTCCGTTGCTACGCAAACTAGTCTCTCAGTTTTTGATCTTAATTAAACTTTGCAGATAGTCTTCTTTCTATTGCAGTTAGTACATATGTCGGAACGGCTAAAATCGGACTACTATATCTTACTGCTGCCATAAGAATGATCGGAAAATTAATGGAACAAAAATTATATCTTCTCCGTTTTTCAACGTATTTTTATAAATTTCGAGATATAGATGATTTTTAAGGTTCTAGAATTACGGCTTTAATTTCATTCAGATCGGAGCTACCATAGAAGCGATCGGTTGATTTATATGAATAAGTAATGGTATTGTTATAAAAATGTACAAACTTTGGTATTTTTTAAATTGTAACGCAACTAATCCCCTTTCAATGATCCAATTGGAGACTGCAAGGGTATAAAAACTTCGGTTTACTGAAGTGAGCTTCCTTTCTTGTTTTTTATATATAAATGGCGAATCTTTGGGACTTAGAGTATGCACCCAAGTGCGGTATTAGTCAGTAGCGTTAATAAAATGAAGCACTTTGATTGGTGACCCCGACCTACTCTGTTCGCAGACAAATTCATTAACATTAACTGGCAGTTAATCAGGCGAGAGAACTTCGAAGATTCCTCAAGTCCGGTTCTTCGAATTTAGAAATGGAACCAGTCCAAGATCGAAGCTGGCGATGGGTCACAGCTGATAAGTTCATGAAATGCTCGAGGGACCCAGAGCACACGAGGAGAGCCTGAGGAACAGTGCAGGGTAGGCAATGGCAACTGAAACTTAATACGTTTTGGGGGATGACGATGGCGATGATGTGGGCTCGATAGTGGCAGTTGTTGCTGTTGCTGTTGGTGCTGCTATTATTGATGTTGCGTGGTGTCATTGTTGATGTTGCCGATTCTTTGTTGCTGGTACCATGCGGGGTTTCTCCCCAGGCCAATGCAGTCGTACAAATGATTTTGATTTTAATTTTTTCTTTTTGTTTGCCACCAACTATAAGTGCCATCCCCATTCCCTCTGCGCGGGAGACACAATCTGGAAATATGTGATGAGTGCGAGGGAAGAGTTTTATGGTTGCCAGTCCATTAATGCCAAACGAAGGTTAATAAATTCAAAACAATTGAATCTCCATTTTCCTATATTTAATTTCCGAGAGGAGCAGGAACCTTGGGCAGGTCCACAGACAAAAGGAGTAGAGAATGGCCATAGAACAACCGTCACCCGACAGTCGAAGTCGCAGGAATTTACATATGAATGCCTGAAACGGAATCTTAGTGGGCTGGGGGATCGGAAGTGGCTCGAAGAAGCACTCACACACGGCGTGTGGCCTCAGAAACCACTCACTCGCATCCATTCCAGGCTCACAGGTCCTCGTGCGCTTGTCGGCGTCGTATTTGCAATTGCCAGTGAAGTATTAATGGGAGCATTTGAATAACAATGCACCAACCGAGGCACTGTCTGTCGAATTTAAAGGATAACCACAGAGCCGAAACCCTTTACCAAGAATGCCACCAACAAGTGCTGTATTTTGAGAATTGCCAGGGTCTAGTTTGAGCAGCATTGGCGAATAGTCAGTCCGATCGTTTAACACCCTTGCAGGGTATTATAATTTCGATCACAGGTCCTTAACGATATAAAAGAGGCATTTCCAATCCTATCCTTGACCAGATTTTCCCAGGCTTAGTCGATATGTCCTTCTGTCCATCAATTTCTGTGGGACTAACAAGATAGCTCAGTTTACAGTCTGTTTTTTTTAAGCTGAATTGAATTTGTGTATGTACTAATTTAAATATGTAAAAAAACTTTTTTTATAATGGCTATGACTTAAAAAATAGCTATTTTACGCTAATATTTTCCATTTGTCAGCAATGCTTGAATGTAAACATTGTGCGTATATATATTTCTGATTTGCGAGTCTAGGGAAAGGTATAAGATCCTTTCAGCTGTATTTTTGTTTTGTTTGAACATTTTTTCTTCCTCAAAAATTATAAGATCGAAAAAAAACAATACCTATTTGCTGAGTTTAAATTTGAAACTTTCAAACCCTTAATTCAACAATAGTAACAAATATATATTTAGTGCAAAACTGTAACACTTGTCTTTATTTACATTTTTCTTTGACATTTTTCTCTTTAAATGGCTTCAAAATTTCAGAAAACGAGGTGATAGCATCATACTTATGTTACAGCGTTGTTCTTCAGTGCTCATTGTATTTGGGAAGGTTTATCCAGAAACGGAAAGCCGGACATGGCTAGATCAACTCGGCTGATGATGCTGATAAAGACCTTATATATTTTAAAGGGTCGGAAATGATTTCATGGGAAAAAAGAGTTCCCTCTGAAAACTCGTATAAGAGAAGAAGGTTGGCATCGCAGCGAAGTGAGAATCGCGCCTGTTATTAATGCCCACTCTTGACTGCCGCTGTAAACTGCTGCTGAGATGAGACTTCCAAGAACCCTCGGCCATTGTCAGCCCACGTAGCATAATGAGCTCAGAATTCTGGGGAATTCGGTCAGCTGAGGAAGAGTTCATTAAAGACCAATCGAATCGCTGAATATGCAAACGTCATTCGCCATCCGTTAATTATGGACGCGGTCTGACCTGATGGCCGCATCTTGGCAGGATTCCAGTGTGGAAATGTATTTATTTCGATTTAAGTACAAACTGTTTGCCTAGGGCACTGGGTTTTTAATCATTTGGCTAACTTTTTCGTACAAAAAACAGACATTACACTTATTTGGTATCTGGAAATGTTATCTGGGTACCAACTTTTTCTGGTCACTGTCCTGCTCCTAGGACCAGGTGAGTCCCCGCCCGGCTCTCGGTTTATCCCTCAAATAACATCGGAATCCTTAGCAAGCGTTGTGGGACAGTGCGTCAATTGCAACGAGGTCTGGAAGTTCCACTGTGAGGTCAATGTCACTGGCTACTTCTGCGAGCAAGGCGCCCAGATAAGAGAGACTTTGCTTACAGAGGAAGAATTGCGCACGAGTTCGATTGGGCCATACCCAGGCACATACGAGCGTTGCACGCCCTACCCCTTTCACGCAGGTTCGTATTGTGCCGGCCTGCAAGCCCCTTTGATCACGCTCCCCTGTCGCAGATTTCATCAAGACCTACTGCTGCTTTTATTCACCTTCGATCGGCTGCCAGCTGGCCATGAACCCACATGTGCTCAAGTTCGAAACCCGACCCATGGATAGATGCATGGTTTGCAATAAGCACTGTCGATGCACCAATAGTAGCGCAACCCCTGTCCAGTCCTGGATTTTGGTCTGCCTCCTGGTCTCCTTGGCCTTGTCCCGGAATATGGGGATCGTCCTCTAATCTGAAGTAGATCAGGATGTTTTCAGGATTTCGGAATATGGGAACTGGAGGGTGTGCGCTACTATTGGGAGCATTGACAGCGGTCTTTACAGCATCTTTTGCACCTGTCGGTAACTCGGAAGAATCGAACTGCAGTCCCGAAAAAGGCCATGTAAGACTTTGAAAAATTGCCTGAAGGTAGGGATAAGTCTCAAAGGTGTAAGAGGAGCAAGGACGAGTTAGGTTAGGTGCTTTTATCCACGGTATCCTTGCCATATACTGAAATTATATGTATTAACGAAAAATGCGACCAAATATTATCTGATGTTGGATGTTTCGAAAGTCACTAGATGCCAATTGGACAACAGAACCTTTATCCCGTCTCAGACCATCCAAAGCCAGGTCTCTGAGGTCGGGAAATGCCCGGAGTCCAGAGTAGGGCGACGGTACGTGACTGGGAACATTATTGTTTGCTTATCTACACCTAATTGCTTCTGGCTACACTTAATAATATGCTACAGACATAGGCACAGCGTCATCGTCATCGACATCGTCATCGTCATCATCGTAGCCGTCATGGCCAAAGCCTATCCACCCCCTCAGAGAGGAGAGAGGGGAGTTCTTGGTCTCGGTCGCGCTGTTTGCTCAGTTTCCCACTTAGCGTTGGTCGTCTCTTCGCCGCCGTTTTCATTCAGCCCGAGTTCTGCTGCACCATAAAAAGGGATTCTCGAGATTCTTTCCCCTCTCTATGCTCCTGCCCTGCCCTGCCCTGCCTATTGTGTTCTATCAGAGGCGGAGTTTCGGGACCGGGTCCCGGTCCGTGGCTATTTGTTTGCTAGACGTCCGTCCGTCGCCTGTCTTCTGGCTTTCTTTGCGCTTTTTCAATTTGGTGGAATGAAAAATTTCATTGGAATTGGTTTTTATTGTGGGGCCCCCTTCTGATAGATTTCTTTTTTCGGTAGGTACAAATTGTGTGACGCTAATGGAGCATGCGGGAGGGACATGGGACATGGCATAGAAGTGGCTCTTGAGCTGAGAGATTAAAGGTAATTAAGACGCATTTGTCTCGTAAACTACTAGCGAAAGGTGGCTGAGATCCCTGCAGCATCGATCGTTCTCCTTTAAAATCGGAGCTGCACCAATATTTTTCCTTGCCGGTGCCCTCTTCGATCGGTATTTCCAATTTCTCCCTGCCATTTCCATCCATTTCCATGCCATCTATCTTGAGTGCTAATTGTTACGAATTTTGCACCACCCCAAGGGAGAAGGGAGAAGAAGGGGATGCTTTCAATGACTGCAAACAGTTTGCTCAACTCCAGAGGAGCAGTGGAGGAAAATTCCCTTTACTCTGGTTTCCATCCACCCCTCCGTGATGCATTCGTCGCAATGTGACAATTGCTAATTTAGCTGGGGCTGCAGTGGGGGCGTGGCCCAGGAAGTTCGTGACTCGACCGACTTGCAGCCGCCTGTGGGAAAATCAATTGCAGAGCGGGCGGGCGGGCGGTGCGGCTGGTCTATGAACAATAATCAGGCTAATAAACATTTCATTCACAGGCCTCATTGAGCCGGGCCAATCATAACAACAGCAAGAACGCTGTCTGCTGCATGTGCCGACTGCTGAATAGGATCCGTGGAAACAAAGAGCCCTGAGGCCACATATGGGGGCAGGCAAGACGGCTGCTTTCGTTTTCATCGCCTGGTGGCTGTCACAATACGACGGCTCCCTCCTAACTCAAACCGGAAATGATTGTTTTTCGCCTTCTATTGGCGTTCCTAGTCTAATAGATATTTGGGGTTTATACTTATCCACATTCTCTGCCCATTCGCAAGTGCAACCTTATTAGTTTCGACGAGTTCACCTACCTGAAAGAGAAAAGAGAGAAGAGGAAAGAGTATTAGGTCTGCTTTCTGCGAAAAAAAAAGGTTTGCGGTGAAAATAAAGAAATAACTTGTTCGAGAATCAGTTATCCGACGTTAGCGTCCAGACATCTGCACGTAGCAATCAAAACAGGAACAATAGAACACCCCACATCTACCCCGAAAACTGGTTAATCCCACGCAAGCTCTAACGAGCCGAGCCCCATCCGAAGTCCAGGCCAGGCCAGGCCGCACGGCAATGAAAATTGCAGCCAAAAATAAGTCTAGATAACAACTGCAGATATCGGGGCGGCAGGAACCCCAGATATAGCGACAGTAACGAAGCCAGAATCACCGGTAGTAACATTAACCGGCGCACCACCAAATGTGGGTCCCAAATGTAAGTAAAACGATTCCAATTAATGCGATAGGAACAGACAGCTGAAGAGATGCACTTGGAGAAATGTTTCGGTTATAATATTGAATCCGATTGGGATTCCACATCTTTTTGGGGGATTGGGTTGATCAAAATGTCTTAATCGATTTATATTTTTTATGACTTAATAGGGTTTTTTAAAGTTTTTCTTTTCAATTTTTAAATTTGTGTATGTACGGTGGTTCTCCGGATACCTCTAGAGAAATAGAGAGAATTCCAAACCAATTCCATAGGGATTCTAGCTTGTCACCGCACTCCATTTTTTGCTTTGAATTTTTATTAACCTTTTTAGACTTGGCTGCTAAGGGTTCTCACCTTCTAGAATTAGATTAGCAACAGGTTTTTTTTATTTGCTTCTTTATGTTATGGGGTGTCTTCGACCTTCATTTAATGAGAGAATACTACGTAAATTCACCGCCTATTTGCCTTTTGAGTTGTTTTTAGGCGATGTTTTTCTTAGTGTGCAAATGGAAAAAAAGGGGAATGTACGCGGAAACAGGAAGGTTAAAGAGCAGGGGCCAGCTGCGGTAAAATATATCAAATTAAACGCTTTGCAACTAAATAACCATATAGATGGGATTAAAGTTTACAAAGGCCAACGGACAAGAACATCGATAAAAAAGTGGCTAATAAACAAAATATTTATTTTGAATACCCTGAGAGTTTAATATTCAGGGTCTCTTAATATTTAAACCATAGCTGAGTCAGTAATAGTGTGACTATTTGAACACCCTTGCTGAAGGTTTCAACACTTTGACAAGCTGCATCTTTGAGTCTGCTTGGAATATATTTTCTTAATCGATTATTAGCCTTTTAAGAAATCTGTTCTTATATCTGTAACAGGTCTTTGCCACTAGCTGTTTATTGGAAAAGGTAATGTACCTTCTTAAGAAGGGGATCAGCAATTGCACATCCAATGAGCGGAAGAGCGTAAAAGGCAAGGGCTGGGAGAACCACGCCAGTTGTCAGAACTCCCACGATGTCCGAGTATACACTGAGCGAACTCTAGTGCTCCCCGATCAACCCTTGAGAGTGGCGGTCGAATGGGAAGTGGCTGTAGCCGAGGCTAACCCCGTCGAACAGACGGCGGTCCATCGGCTTACAACAATAACCATTTCTGAAGGGTTAACACGTGGTCCACATTTCCATCTGCACACATCCACTCGCAAGCTCGTGCGAGGGTTTAGCTCAGGACCCTGATCCTGATTCGACTTGGGCATTTTGTATATTCAATTACTGCCCCGCTGCCATGTCGAACATTTCCGCTAGTTGCGGCTCTGAACAGGATGCGTTGGGGGCTCGCGGTCCGGGCCCGGCGTTCGGGAAAGGGCGCCGAGCAGCTCCCGCCACCCAGTTGTTTGAATTTCTAATGCAATTTGCGGCTGCAGCGCTTTTGTTGGCACTGCCCTGCCCCAAATTGTGTGGCGTGTCGTGTCCATTAGCACCTCAACACTCATAATACATATTCATTAATGCCCCGCAATGCTCCAATGGAAGGGGTTTAATTAACCTCCGAGGGGAGGACTCCATATCCGGAGTCAATCTCTTTAACTCTGTGTCTGTGACTGTGACTGTGGCTGTGGCTGTGTCTGTGCCTGGTATCTGTAATAGATACACATTTTCCCCGCCTCGCCCAAAGCCTTCTTATCCCTTAACCTGTGTCCGTTGAGTCGCCGCAAAATGCTCTCATTCATTAGACACCGGGCACCGTGAGGCGTAGTGCCAGGCCCAAGTGTAACTTGATTGACTATTGTAATTGCCGGGTATCCCTTTGGATCGCATCAATTATAAAGTTTATGCGGCGGCTTTGATGAACTATTGAAAACCCGGATGCGAATCACCAAAAACCGGAATATCACACACTTTGGAAATCTCTTCTCGTTTTCAAGAACAAATCGTTCTCGATATTAAATCTGAGATTTAATATTAAATTGTATGCAAATAAATGTAATATGTAAAGTTAAATTGTATGTGTATTACTAAGGGCCGATTTTTCAATGTCAAGTTAATTTTTGTCATTAGGGTAAAATGTTTTTCGGAGTTAAGTAGGCCACCAAAATTATGATTAAAATCTAGATTAAAATCTTTCATTCAGATAAGCACAAACATGCTTTTGGGCTACTAAATTACTCCGAATAACAATTTATCTCATTGACAAAAGTTACCCTGACATTGAAAAATCGGCCTAAATAAATAATATTATTTGTTTGGCTCGACTCGGATTCGAACCCCGAACTGAGCACGCCAGCCAAGCGCTCTACCAAAAGCTCCACTCAGGCAAATCAAAGAACGCCGTCTAAAACATTAACATTAACTATTACTACATTTGTCAGTGGCCAAATCTAAAAATAACTATCCAAAGTAAAATTTTTCTCTCTCATTTTCCCCTCAGGTCCCTCCTCAAAAAGCTCAAAATTAAGAATAACTTCTTCTCGAATTCAAGGTTGCTTCTTCTCAAAATTACAAAATTGAGAACAATTTCATTTCGATTATAGTCAAAGAAATGGTTCTAAAAAAAAAAAAAAAAAAAAAACCCAATTTGTCCTGGAAGATAATTTTAGTGGCACCTTATAACTTAATGAAATGCTCCTAGTCAGAACTTTTGTACTTGACATCATTTCATGAGGCGTCTCAACGCATAAACGCAGTATTTAGCCCATATTCAGGCTGTGGGCTTGGATGTGCTCCTTGTACGTCTTACACATTAGTTAAAGCTTGCGGCTACAGGGGCAACAAACAACTTTGAAACACAACAAAACACTTAAGGGCAACACTTTTAATTTTGCAGTGCAGGAAGAGCAGGGCTGGCTTCACCCCTTTGTGCGTTAGTTGGGGGCGAACTTGAAACTGATGCCCGGCACGTGGACCTGAGAAGAACATGACGCCCTCAGTCTGCAGGCACAAAAGACAGACAGCCGAAAAAAGGGGATAGGACTTGGTGCTCGGTACTATTTAAATGCGATTTTCAGGGGCGCCGCCAGAGGAGTCGACGGGGTGAGCGGCGCCCTGAGCCGCCGGCACGCGCACAAATTAGTGAGCAGCAGATATGAAAAGCTGGGCTCGTGCCATTTACTCACTCGCACTCGCACTGCCTGCAACAACAACAATGGGATTGCGTATAATCAAAAATTAACATAACAATACAGTGAGCTGAGCAGCCGCAGAGGAGGGGCACAGTGTTGCCGCGCCGACAAAAAAACAGAGGAATATCGAGATGAATTCGCATGGCAGGAACTTAAAGTTGTCCAGGTCTTCGATTCCGACCCGACCGAGCCCATAATGAAAGGGTAAGCTCGGGCCCGGCACTGGGAATGCGATTCGATCGGGACAGGGGTGCGATGTCGAGAGGTAGGGGGGAGGGCAGCCATCCCAGTCGAGGCCTTTAGCTGGGGCAAGCGAGCCAGCAAAGCGGTCTGGCTTTATACATATGTATATCCTGAGCATTGCACTGCGAAAAATCGATGCAAGCTGAATGGAAAATAACAATCTTTCCTTAGGGGTTACAAGCAGGAAGGATTTCAAATGGAAATTTGGTTTTTAGGAATATTTGAAATTGGTATACATTTTGATTAAAAGTATGCAACCAAATTGTTTATATTTCTACATAGATTTATTTATTAAAATAATATTTATATGTATTTATTTATTTTTATTTATTTCAATAGAAAATATCTCCTAAGTATCCTTATCTCCGACCAAATTTGAGTAACTTTTATAGATATAACAAGAATAAATCCACAATCAAGCAGGATTCGTTTGAGATTCATGCAAATCCTTGTAAGCGGAATTAAAAATCTCCGATGAGTTATAACAAGTAAGAAAATTACAGTCGACTGTGCTCGACTGTGAGATACCCGGTACCCAAACGTTTGCGCTTCACACTAAAAGGCAAATTAAAAATTGTACATACATTGGCGCCATTATATCGCACGGCCAAGGCTCGAATGCGCCACCTGTCGGCTACAGCTGGCAACATCAGTGCCTTAGGGCGGTGTGTTAAAATTCAAACCTTATTGCTAATATCTCCCATGTTTATCATCCGATTTTATTGAAGTTTTCAGGAAACGTCCGTCTCTATTTTATTAATTTATTGTATCTATATAGCTAATATAACGTTTTTATGATTTTTAGGGGCGGAAGTGGGCATGGACAAATTTTAAAACAAAGTTGATCTGCGTGCAACAAATTCCAAAGTTGTCACCAAATTTGGTAACTCTAGCTCTTATAGTCTCTGAGATCTGTTGTTTCACACGGACGGACAGACGGACAGACGGACATGGCTAAATCGACTCGGCTGGTGACGCTGATCAAGAATATATATACTTTATAGGGTCGGAGATTTCTCCTTCTGCCTTTTATATACATTCTCGGTTGGCACTATCTTATAATACCCTTGTACCCTATGGGTACCGGGTATAAAAATAGAATGAAGAAGTCATTGATTGATTTTCTCAGTGCATTTACGCACGCAGCCTAGACGGGCAGGCAGTCTGAGAGAGAAAGAGAGAGAGGAGGAGGGAGAGGGAGACAGAGACAGCATACAAGCACGCATACAGCCGCACAATTCGATAAAGAAAATTCCCAGCGGGCACTTAATTTACTGCTTGGCGTTCCATTTCGTGTCTATTTCCCATGCGGCGGCGGCGAACACGCACTGTTGCCGCTCTTCTCCAGCTCGAGGATCTTGTCCGAATAAAACCATTCTGCTGTAGAACTTTGAAGCAAAACAAACCCTTTTAAACGTGGTCAAGGTCCATATTAGCCTTCCTACCTATGTTACGATGATTTAACTGGGGAAAATCAAATCAAAATCAAATCAATCTAATAAGAGATAGGATCATGTATTTTGTTTACATTTATTCGATGCTTGCCCTGCTTTTGCGGATTGTGGTTGCCAAACGAAGTTCCTAGACGAACTTTTTACCCTTCTTGCACCCATCACTTTCCTGCTCTCGAGCAAACATTAATAATTATAATAATAGTGTGCCAAATGCTCGTCGCAGAGGGCGCTCAGGGGCTCGTTCCAGGGTTGCCAGGCGGCCGCTGTTAGGGGTTGCAGTGTCCTCAACTTCAGCTTCAAGTTGACCGTGTGTCTTTGTTTAACTTTTTAAAATATTTGAGTTACTCGAGGAATGCTTTTGGTTGTGTTCCCTTTTTTAATCATTTGTTTTTTTTTTCGATGGGTGCTTAGAGCTCTTTATTGGACTCCTGACGCGAAATGACAGTGATCTATACGCGCGCCTTGCAGAGGGTTGGAAATACGAACAGGAACAGAGGCGGTCGGGCACTGGGAGCTGATATATCTGTGTACAGCTAAGGTCACAAACGAAAAGGAACTAATCAGTAAGGATAATAGATTTGGTTGTATTACTTTACAGTTCCTATAATGTATTCGTATCAGCAGGTATCATGTATCACTGATCAGTTATCGGGTTTTAAGTTGTAAATACATTTTTATACATTATTCGAGGCTACAAAAGGTTCGGAAAACATGCGTTTTATTCAATATTTGTCCGCTGAGAGGACCTGCCTTGGAACTCATTTGAGCTGGCCCAAGTCACGGCACTTTAAGACTGAAATTTCAGTTTTTAAACTCGCCCCAAGAAAGGACATGACACAAACTTTATCGAGTCGGAAATATCGCCTTTAATGCGTTGAAAACTTGTAAAATTAGAATACCCTGAAAGCCTATAAAAAGCAAACACTGTGGTAGGAGAGTCCTCTTCAGGAGCTTACGCATGCGGCAGCCTAATCCTATTCCGGCCGGCGCACTCCACTCTTTGAACTGCTCTTCCACGTCAATGGCTCCCAAATGGGGGATGAGGTGCGGAGAGAATGGGACCGGGTGCTGGCAAGGAGCCGCTTCTGTTTTCATTCATTCATCTCACTCGAGACAAAATCAAAATTCAACTAATTTGCATTTTCGATTTGCATATTTACACAAAATCCAGCCTATCGTCGAGTGCAGTCCGTATATCTCCCCCCTTCACCAACTCCATGCAAATGTTCTGTCATTGAAATTAAATTGATTGCAAATACTGAAGATTGACTTGAAGTGGGGATAGCCGATAAAGATGCAGATGCGGATGCGGATGGGGATACGGATGCAGGGAGCCCGACTGGCTCCATGTTGATTTTTGATAACTTCCGCCCGTCAGTCAGTCACCGAAGGCAAAGTCAAAGTCAGGGCCAGTAATTGCAGTTTGTGAGCCGAAGGGTTGCTTTGGCTGCAATTGTGCGTTAATGGATGCGTTAATGGAAATCCAAGTGGACGGAGGGCAAGGAGATGCCACTCAATGTGGACAACCTGGCTTTCAGCAGGGGCAAAGTTAAACAGAAGAATCATTTCAAGTCCGAGAGCTAGGCAGCGGAAAGTTGAGCGGTCCAAGTGACCTGGACTGTTTAATAAACTTTATTGGACTGCCATATCCTGCGACGTTCGACGTTCGAGGAAACTTTTGCACAAATTTCGGAAATTGGCACAGCCCAAATCAGTTGCGAAACAAGTTGATTGAACAATTTATCAAGCGGCCAGTGAGCAGAAGGTAAACATTTGAGGGGGATGGCATAGGGTGCTCATGTCACGAGAGCAAACGAAATGACAGCACGCATCATGCTTCGACTGGAAGCCCAACCCCCGGGTCGACGGTGTTTACTTTGCCGGGATTTACTGAGCAGCCCTGATAGATACACCTGGCACTCGCACCCCGAGCTGCTGCTTAAATTCAACTAAACAAATTGGAAAATTTTATAAAAATTGGTTTATGATGCTGACATTTGTACGGCATCCGGAAGGGGGGCCGGAAATGGAACAGGAGGAAGTTGCCAGGCAAATATACGACTCTTGGCACAATCGAACCGCACAACAGTCGAATGGGAAAAGTGCAGCGAAGCGTTGAAGCCCTCGTCTCAGGGAGCGGGCACTAAGCCACCCAGGTGCCAAGGGGTTTGGTTCGTCGGTGACAGTTCCTAAACCCAACAGGTGCCAACCGAGGGCTGGGTCTGGTGATGGCGCCATCAATAACAAGCTGACGGCGACACTGGCAAGTGGATGAGTGAAACACATAAATGGGCTGAAGATGGAGATGGAGGTGGGGGTGGTGCCAAGTGTCAAAGGGAATCGAATCGCTGCCGGGAGAGAGCTCAATTTGGTTGAATGATTTAAAGCGGGGCGAAAGTTCACCCAGCACCTGCGACTCACTATGGCGAACTTCAGCCTGATTACTAGATGCTGGTGGCCGAATGCCATAACGGAAATTAATATCTCTTTTATTTCCAGTTAAACTTAATTTCGCAATATAAATCCAATCTAAAAGCTTTAAATTACGCCAGCCGACGGCAAGTCCCAGTCATTAAATTGATAAATAACCAAAACTTTGCTCATAATCGCCTGCGCAGCGAGTTCGTCTTGAAGCAAGCAGCTCTCGTTGGAGGTCGGGGACGTGGACGTGGACGGGGCTAAACCAACAGCAACATGGCAGTAAAGCCAAACATTTATCAAGGGCCAACAGTGGCAAGGAGCTCCTCCCTCCCTCTAGTATCTACAATGTCTGTGCCGCGCCTGGAAAAGCTTGCTTTAACAATTTGCGGGTGTCCGGTCGGTGGAGGTATGTTAGGTCTACGGCCGGATGGTGATCCATTTAAATTCCGCACATAAATTAACGCACTGCCTGCCCATATCTCACATATGTCGGCAGCCAGTCAACTATGGCCACCAACTCCTGCTCCTGCTCCTGCTCCGACTCCGGCTCCTGGTGCAACTCCGTGGTCTTCATCCTGATTGCGGTCCATCCTTCCATTGGGCTCTGCATCCGTTTGCCGCCTCATTGGGCGGATCGTTTGAGTGACTGACTAGACGACATATTGATGTATTGGCCGCGTGCATTGAATGACTGTCCTGACCGAATCATGTCGGCGCCCAAATGTTACTAATATCATCAGCCACCCCGACAACCTGAGCTGCTCCCCGGTCCCAGCCTCCCAGCCTCCGGTGGCTGCTTCATTACTTTAAATGCTTTACACGTACAGCATTTAGGCTGCGGCATTGGGGGTGTGGCAGCGGCAGGAAACAGAGGCAGACAGCAGACAGGCCGGGGCGGTCTCGCTTTTTTCGGCAGGGGTGCGAGGGCAGGCACAAGCGTTCCATTGATGCAGCGGACGCACAGCAAACGCATTTCGCACGCAATTCAATCTATTTCCCTTTGTCAGTCGCAATCTTTTTGTCACGGGCTGCGAGTGCGACTGATGAGAATGGATGATGTCGCCGAAGTTGCTGGCTTCCTCTCCCTTTTTAGCTACGATCCCCGATTCATAAAGAATAAAGAGAAAATACAGAGGAAAGGCGGTGGGGATGCTGGCAACTTCACTATTTACTGCTGATTACAATAGTGCCACATATTGCATTTATGACTCACACAAGTGATCTGAAAAGTGCGACACGTGTAGATGGCTAAGAATCAGCATAAAAGGCCCCATTGAGTTTGCCCTTGCTCAGACTGGACCAAGACGAATCAAAGCCACATAAAAAACTAATAAATGGTAAATGGCACGCGGAGTCAAACAAGCTCAAAGCTAATTAAAAAACATTTAAGAAATTTTGTGTAGGATTTCCGAAGGAATTTAACTTGGGAAAGCCCAAGTCAGTATTCTGGAGTTATCAAGACAAGACGGCCATGGCTAAATCAACTAGCCTGCTGCAGTTTTTTTTCGATATACTAGCAAGACTTCGTTTAGAGCGAGGTGTAAGCAGCCCTGACTCGCGAGTCTGAAAATTTCTCAGCCCTTGCACATTGGATTGCAGGGCAATCAAATTGTAATTTGTGGCTAGCCTTAGAATTTTACGAATTTAAATTGCTATTTTTTAGCTATTTTTACCTTTTTATACCATTGCAGGGTATTATAATTTTGGCCAGAAGTATGCAACGCAGTGAAGGAAGCATCTCCAGCCGAGTCGATCTAGCCATGTCCGTCTGTCTGTCCGTTGCTACGGAAAACTAGTCTGTCAGTTTTTGAGCTATCTGAATGAAACTTTGCAGATAGTCATCTTTATATTGCAGTTAGTACATATGTCGGAACGGCTGGAATCGGACCTCTATTTCTAATAGCCTTTGCACCCTACAGTGATTACAGAGGGAACGATGAGAAGATGGTGAAATTTGGAAAATCCTGTCCACATGACACCATCCACCATCTACCGTCAGCTTGAAATGTTAATCAAACGTCAAACAATGTTATGGTAATGTAAAACAAACGTCAAACAAGGAAAAAATACAAAGCAAAACCTATATTATGAATTCCTTGTAGCCAAAATAGACGCATTTTGGATGCTGCTCAATAGCAGGAACTGATATTGGGGTTTATTAATTCTTATCATATAATATATAGTAAACTAAAAGTCGATGGGGAGATGGAGGAGGAGGAACTCTCCGACCGATGGCGATCTGGCCAGGGTGGATAAGCTCGGCGGCTTCGTTGGGGGGCTGTCCGGGAACATTCCTGAATGGACAGACGCAGGTGGGACACCCAGAGTTCAGCAGAGTCGGGTGCGATTAGGCTGTTGCCATCGATTCAGCTCTTCAGTGGATTGTATGGATATGGGCACGAAGGCGACGTCACCATCTTCTTCGTCTTTCCTCGCAATTTGCCTTTCTGTAGGGACGGATCCATCTTGTTCACGCCGTCAATCAACTGATTTACGAGCAACTATTTCGACTTGGATTTTATGTTAATTTGTGTCGTTGTGGCAACTTTTCCAGTGCGAATGTTAACTTTTCAGTGCGGGAAACGAAAATATCGTTTACAGACGGAGTGAAATAGCTGAGATTGGAACATCACAAATTGATGGTGGAATATTTTGGGAAAATTTGGAACGAAAATATATATGGAATTTGACAACTGAGACGATATCATCATAGACGGTGGACGGTAGATGGGGAATGGAATGTGAAATGACTATTATAGCTGCCATAGGAATGATCGGAAAATAATGGGAAAAAAATGAATACTTCCCTGTTTTTCAACGTATTTTCATAAATTTCGGGATATAGCTAGTTTTAACGGGTTTAGAATTACGGTTTTAATTTCATTAAGATCGGACAACTATATCATATAGCTGCCATAGAAACGTTTGGTTGATTTGTATGAAAATGTAAAAATCTACATGTAAAATGTGTAAGTAAATGTTATACAAATGTACAAAGTTCGATAGTTTTAAATTTTCACAAAGTGGATCGAATGATCCAATTTAGACTGCAATGGTTAGCTTCCTTTCTTGTTTTTCCTCCTATCTACCCACTATGCTCCACTTTTCTGTTTTATTCTAACTAGTCAATGTATTGCCTGGGCCCCACTGGTCTAGAGACATACTGTATTTTTGATAAGCTCTACCATTGCTATTTCCTTAATTTATTTGAAACCGAGGTTTCCCATGGAAGTTGACGTCTGTTATACGCCAAATCAAATTACTCCACTCACTGTTGTCAAAAGAAATGTGTGCTTCAGTTGCCCGGACTTTTACACCCCCCATTCCTCCTTCCTCTTTCTCTGTTTCTCGTTCCTCGTTCCTCGTTCCTCGTTCCTCGTTCCCCGTTCCTCAAGCACCCTTTTGTGCTGACATCGCAAATGTTCTTCCCCATATTCGTTCTCTGCTAACCCCCCTTGTCGACAGTTACCACGAAAGATTTCCTGTTGGCATAACTCTCTCCTAACGAAATTAAAGACTTTCAATCAGAATGGCTTTATGTGTGTAAGTTGCCACTTAAGGTGGAACAAGACTTTGGGGGTAGAACTATAAAAAGTGTTACATGGACAATTAAGTTTTTACGAAGCACTTCCGCTAGGTGGCGCTCGGGAGCCGGGAAGGTAAACAACATGCACGAACATACAAGTAAGTGCACGCATACATATGAGAAAATACTTTGACTTCTTCTGGCGCCAAGCGAGAGCGAAAGAGAAGGGATAGGCAGGGAGAGGGAGAACTCCAGAAAGTGGGGCAACCATGCATGTACACCGTACACGTCCTCTTCTGTTTGTTTCGTATTTAAATACATTTTAATTAGTATTTATTGTTTTCCTAGACTTACTGGCGCCGGGCCCCCGCAATTAAAAAACAAACCCCAACACGACCCTTCCTGTAACAGTCAACACTTGCCAAATTAGACATGCAACAATAGTGACAGCAGCAAAAAGGGGTTAGGTTAATCAAAGGGCACACACATACGGTAAGCCAACAACAAACAACGGCCCCCCGCCCGAAAGCTGATCCCACCCGCCGGCAAAAATCCCAATCAGAGCTGCTTCTTTTCGGCCTATCCTTCGGCGGAGCAATTAACTGCGCTTTGATTAACTCTCCACGCAGCCCGTTGACAACGACGACGACAGCGCCCCCTACCTACAGCCCATCAACCATCCGCCATCCGCCTACCACCCACAGAACGTGAAACTGCAGCAGAAGGTGCTTAGCCGCTGTCTGTTAGCTAACAGCTGTCAATTACAGCCGCGCCTGCTTAGACGGCGCTGTAAAGCTGTAAAGGCGGCGATTTGACAGTCCTTTGCTTGTCGGTCTTCCGGAATCCGGAATCCGGTGCCGTCGGCAATCCCAACCGGAGTCCTGGCCCGAGGCCCTGCTCGGACTCTTCAAGCCACAGCGAACACAGCGAGAAACTACTAGATGGATTAATTCTTGCAGGCTATTAAGTTTTTTGCTATTAAATTCATTGGTAAACTTTTTGGTCTTTCGAATTAGTTCTTCAGTCAAAGTTCTTCCTGTTAATTGCTACACTTTCCTCTCCATGTCTTTGTTTCATTTAAAAATTAAACAATAGTTAAAATAAAAAGTGGCGATCACTTCATAAGTTTTTTTATATTTCATAATTCAGTTTACATACTTTCAGGCATCGAATGGTGAAAGACTTAACTGGTCGTCCCATTAAATTCCCAATTTAAGGAGAAGCCTTTCTGCTGTGTATCTATACACCCAAAAAAAAATCATCATAGAACCTATACGATTGTTACATGAATTCTATACTCTTGAGTATGAAAAATTTCTTAATAAGATGCTTATCAATTTAATACTACGAAAGTATACATTTTATACTCATCTGCACCAATATTTCATAATAATCACTAACGCGACAAGCAGAAAAGCACTAAATTCCAGCTAACGCGATATGTTATCGAATTTTCGATGTAGGTTCGTATAAAAATAATACTCAAAAATACACAATTGAAACTATAGAGTATAAAAACTAAACTTTGGAGTATACATTTGATATTTTGAAGTATAAAATCTATACTTAACTCGTTATACTGCTTAAGTATACTTTTAAGGCAACGCGTAGAAAGGTTTTTTGAGTGTAGCCATCGGCGGTAATTAAAGTGCACTTCGTGCTTTGGACTTGGCTTGTTCCATCGACTGGCACTTTATTAAGCTCTCTCTCTCTCTCTTGCCAACTTCCATTGACGCCCAACGGATATGTCGCTTTGCGTTGTACTCTAATAAGTTATGACACTTTTAGCGCCCACTGTGCGGCGTGGGAGTGCGTGTGCCTGTGTGTGTGTGTGTGTGAGCCACCCCTTTGTGTTTTGGCCACAAGAAGTTTATTGAAGCGCATAATCGCATGTTAAATGTGTTGTAATTAAAATATTAATTTCTTCGGTCCTCGTCAGCCGGTACTTGGGCTTGCACCCTCCACTGCCCCGCTCCCTTCCTCGTATTTCCACATACCCCCCATTCCCTCAAAGTCGTAGTCAGCTACATGGAAACCATCACCATTCACATTACCGTCTGCTGCCTTGTGGTTTTTCGGTTGTTGTGTAATTATAGTTTTCAGCATTTCTCGGTTTACTAATTTTGGAGCATTTTATATTTATTTTATATGAGTTTTGTTCTAAGAAAGCAGCATAAATAACTTTGAAAGTTGATGGAAAAACTTAGGTTTCAGAAAACGAGAACAATTTCATATTCTTTCGGACTGAAAGCTGGCTTTTAAAGCCACTGCTAACTGCTCATTTGACCTCTTATGGGCATGAAATCAGGGGTTATTCCCCAGTCTATGGACATGGAATTCCCTTCGGGATGTCGTTCAATTTGTGTGCCCTTTTCCCTTATCAAGTTTAGTTAAAACCAAAATAATGGAATTAAAAACTCACTTAACTAGACTGTTTACATTAGATCCATTACGCAACCCAGTGAGGCACCAGCTCAGACGAAAAAAAAAATATTACTTAGTCAGTGCCCTTATGCCGCCGATGGACATTGCAACCACCCTATCTTTGGCTGGCAAACTGCGGTGTTGTAATCGGATATAATTCCTGCTCTCCAGAGAACAGCCTGCCTGGGGGCCAAAGCTCTCTCTAAAAAATATATAAATGGAAGAAAACGGCGTGCTAAAGACAAAGGCAGGCCTCTGCTCCTGGCCATGAAACAGGCCATGGCAACTAAGCCATCCGCCATGGACCTTCACATTTGATTTACAAAAAGTGAATGGGAAAAAAGTTAAATGAAACAAACGAAAATACTCTGGGCCCCAAGTGACACTCGCAGCTAGCCGATAAAGGGGGCGGAAGTCGTTGGGGTTTGGTGTTATAAACAAAAAATTAAGCGCATACGTGAGCTGCATGCGAGTCCTGTCTGTCCACCTCCCCTGCTCTCTCTGTTTGCTGTCTGGTCCTTGCTGGTCTGTCGTTTTTTGCTCATTACGAGCTATATAGAAAAAATGAAAAGCCAAGAAAAACGGCTCTTCAAACTACCCTCATGTGAGTGTGTTATTTGTTATTAAACGAATCCCCGTATCGGATTCAGTCCGGCGAACGGTCTGTCTGGTTACGGGTCGTCATCCGTGCGTTGCCGCCGTTTTGTAATCGAGACTGACCGCAATTTTACTTCATACCTGTCGCCGTTGGAGTTCCGCAGCACTACTCCTCATTAGCGTCAGATCGGGAGGGACCCCAGAGGAAGGGTTGCCAGCAAGGTGTCAATAGATGGGAGGTGACCTCTACACCTGCACTTCCGTGACATCCCGTCTCGCCTGCCTCCGCACAGGGCGATCTGATCTAGCTGGTAACTTCATTTATCTAATTGCCCTCAGCCAGCAGTGTCAAGACAAAAATTGCATTGCAATTCCATTCCTGATGCTTATCGGGCTTCGGGCTGTTGCCCGGACAACCCCCACGATGCCTCGAAGCCTCGAAGCCTGAGCGGAGCCAAGGAAATCCAAATCTATTTTCCTGCTTCACCCACTCAAGAGGCTGGACCCACTAACAAATGGCTTTCATTTCACTTGCCGACTTGCGGCAGATAAGCTGGCAACCCCCCTCCTCGCCCCAGATCAAAAGGAAGTATTAGAGGACCAGCAACTAGACGAGTCTGGGACCCTTGCGCCTTGCTTCGATTTCACTGCACGTGGCCAAGTTAATCCCCCTTGCGGTGCTATTTTCCTACGTGTACTACACATGTCCTGGCTCCAGATTCGGGAAAGAGCTGGTATCTTTCTGGGCTGCCAGAACAATTAGCATTTCGAGATGGGGACGGCGAATCGCTCCCGGATTTAATCAAAATCTCCCGTGCCTTTGTATACAGTGGGTCACAGCTTAAAGTATGCAGTGCATACTTTTAACTTCAAACTTCCATAGCGATGAAACTAGAAGGGGTAATGGAATAAATGATGTATCAAATTAAAGATAAAATTTTATAAAGTAACATAACATAATTCATTTATTGTCAACAACTGCTTAAATATAAGAAAAACTTCAAAAACAAAAAATACTGCTTGTTTCTAGGTCACAGCTTAAAGTATGCAGTCTCAAAAAGTTTCAAAAAAGTACGAAAATAACAGAATTTTACCGTTCATTTTTCGTTGTTTGCTTTGCTACTCTTCCTTAATTTCGTATGCGTAGCTTTTAGTCTGAATCTGATTCCCTACGACTGATGATAAGTGATCTTCAAAATGAGTCCACGCACCACATTGGAACAACGCGAATTAGTTATATACCACTTCAAAAACAATCTCTCTCAGCGCAAAATTGCTGAAATCGTTAATATAAAGCCTCCAACAGTGCAAAAAATTATCCAGCGCTTCATTCACGAGAATCGTTTGGAAAATAAAGGACGTCAAGCACCAAACAAGATTTTCAATGAAGCCGACGAGCGATACATAGTGCGGAAAATCAAAGCCAATCCGAGATTATCAGCACCGAAACTAGCATCTGAGGTTAGGGCTGGACTTGGTAAAGATTGTAGTAATGAAACGATTCGGAGAGTTTTACATAATCATGACTATAATGGCCGCGTTGCTCGCAAAAAGCCATTCATTAGCCCAAAAAATAAGTTGGCTCGTCTGAAATATGCCAAAGACCACATTTTAAAGACCCCAGACTTCTGGAATAGTGTCATATTTGCAGACGAATCAAAATTTAATATATTCG
>VNKF01004928.1:0-15373 GCA_008044355.1 Drosophila lacteicornis
ATGCAAAGGATCCAAAACCGAGCGCTGCGCACAATCACTAATGCGCCGTGGTATATGAGGAACGTGGACATCACAAAGGACCTTCACATCCCCACCGTGAGGGAGCAAATTAATCGACACTCGAGTCGGTATAATGAACGACTTCGAGTCCATGCGAACCAACTAGCTGCTTCATTGGCAACACCGAGGACCAGAAGAAGGCTTCAAAGACGGCACCCAGGAGACTTGTGGATAGGAGGACGGCAGAGAACGAGAGTCCTTCCCCAATAAATACATTGTACTGATTGTCACTTTTCGTTCCCTATGTTAGGGAGTTTACCGTTTCCATGTTATGCTTCCATGTCATTATTGTTACTATTGCTAGACCCTACATTTTATAACCATTAATTTGGTTGATTAATGTAAAAATAAAATATGTGTGTTATCCAAAAAAGTAATTTTACATATTATTATAGGAGTTTTACTTTTTCACTTTAGTTTTTTAATAGTACACCTTAAAAACAACAAAATACATGAGAAGAAAGAGAAGCAGTATTTCTTACTATTTTTCATAGTGGGTTAACATAAAACCTATTTTCGGTTATTTGAGTACAACCAGCCTGAGTCGCAATTCGGCGTGCCAAAACGATTGTTTTCGTTGCATGCGAAATTAGTGAAATTTAAACCAAAGCGTAATGAATAGATTGATCAATTCCTAATTGAATGATATCAAAAGATTTACTAAATTCAACAACCCGAAAATGAGCCACAGTGCGTCGGCCAGAGAGATAATTTCTGTCCACCCGCCTAATAGTAACGGTAACCGTACAGACTCGAACATTGCGAGAGACCTGGCATAGCCTAGTACAACTGAATAGCGGTGGCTGTACGGTTACGGTCATTCCCCCACTCCCTTTGGTACTGGATCGACAAACGCGTGAAAAACCGCTACCCCAACCGATGATGGCGGCCATATTATGGCGATGGTTGAATACTATTAAGACCGGTCGGTGGTGCGCCGTTATTCGTTTGCGACCCTGCTCTTCCTGGACTCGAACCTTGCGAGCGACCTGGCATAGCCTAGTACAACTGAATAGCGTCGGCCAGACGGCGCAGATAAGTCTATGTACGTTAAATATTTTCAAAATAGTCTCCACTTTTATAAAGAAGAGATATATGGTGTAGATAATTAATATTTATAATTTAAAAAGGGCCTTCAAAGTCAAATGACAATTCTAAAACTACAAGTGTCAGATCAGAAGACCTTTCCACTTCTAGAACTATCTGTCTGAGAAGTTGGTGACTTTATAAGAACCCACAGACAAATTATTTTGGTTTTGGTGCTTAAATTCAAAGCAAATGTTATACAAATTGTGAACTACTTTTGACACCAAAGTGATCAGCTATGATAACTCTAAATTTTTGTAATAGTACAAAAAAAGTTTATTTGGACACTAAAGTGTTTCTAGTAAAAAAAAATTCTTTTTCTGGCAATAAAGGATTAAAGGATATTGCTTAATTAGTTGGGCGCCATTTCTGTTACGTCGGTGATGTCGTTGTTCCTCAGTCCCTGGCGGACATAGGGCTGAGGGAGTTGCCGCCCGAATAGCAGACACGATTTGTGCAGCTGAGCTCGCCGGATTTGAGGTGTGTTCCTTGGACGCCACTCGCCTCTCCAAACTTAATCAGAATAATTATTTTCGTGCCTGATAAGGAAAGGTAGATGCCGTTCGTCAGTCTGTCTCATCTGTCCTCACCGCCCGCAAGCTCCGCGTAAGCTTGATCAAATCCGATTGGCAGCCAATTCCCTCTCCTTCACGACTTCGCGTGTCAATGGATCATCGCTGGCTGCGCTATATTATCCCCTCTAGTGTACTATATATATTCGTCAGTCTAAAGTTATGTAATTTTTTTTGACCCATTTTTCCCATTCGTACCAAGGCCCCTCTTTAGGTTTCTACCAAGACATGATTAATATTCAGTTTACATAATAAATTTTTTAAAAATGTTAATTATTTTATTGTCCGTCATTGACGTGTAGAAAAAATTTATATAATTATAATTGGAGTGGCATTAATTGACCAAACTAAAGGTTATTATATAAAGTAAAAATTAATCTTAAGTATATATCTGTTATATATCTGTTATATTAAGCAAAATTATAGGGAGTAATTAAATTAAATATTTAAAAGAAAAATAAATGATTTAAATTAACATTATAGGGAATATAATTGAGAAATAGTTTAACAATGTATGTATTGTTTGTATTGGCTAACCCCTTCCCATATAAATAGGGCACAAACATCAGAATTCAGATCGCACCCAGCCCTCGTTTGCCGTTCAAATTTGCTGTTTTTTCGGCGATCGGTGTGGCGATGCCTACTCACATTTCACCTTCACAGAAAACTATTGTTGTTTTTGATTCAATTTATTAAATGCAGTTATTTAGATTTTAGCTTGTTTGTCTGTCTGCTAATACTTTTTGTTGACAGTTTTTATATTTTTGTATCTTTATTTGAATGAATTGGCACTTAATTTTATTTATAATGGCTATTGCTGGATCTATTATTTATTTCGCTGTATGGTTTGGGTCATCCTTCAGATTGAATGCTATTGTTAATGTGGGTTACATTACATTGGTTAGTTTCGGTCCTTCTTTTAATTTACATATGGCCACTGGACAGGGTGTTGGCAAGGTTCACAATCTTCTCCAGCTCATGGCACCGGTCCTTGTGTTCCTGAATCATGCGTCCAATTAGTTTGGATTTACTTTATTTTTATTATTATTATTTATATCGATAAATTCCTAACGCTACAGTATTTCTACTATTATCTTAGCGCGCTAGTCACAACTGATTTCAAACAATTTTAATTACTTATTTACTAAAATGTATCTCATTACTTATTATTAACATTATTTAATTGTAATTTATATTACTATTTTACTATTTTTCTTACTGTGTGTTTGCAAAGTGTTCACTAATTTTTGTGGTAAATCTATGTGCATTATTTATTGATTTAGTTTCATGCTGAAGTTGATTCCAAAGCCGAATAGTGTTAGTATAGAAGTGCTTGTCAGAGCTAGCCAGAGTAGTTTTCTATAGGTCGCGATGTCGATTATCAGAATCTCCCGGTTGCTTTCAAGTTTTTAACTACTTATCCTCTCCTTTTTTGGTACCAGCCCACCGGGGTCTATTATACCCAAGGGGGTTTCAATTTTCGGCTATGGTCCACCGGAATGGAATACCTAGGTGTTCCCAGCAAAGTACATGTCCCCTTCTTTGTACCCAAAAAATTGAAAAATTGAAAGTGTTCCCGTCCAAGTATATTCCCATCCACCGGCCCACCAACTCGCCGGTGCTGGGTTACCTTGGGACCCCCAGTTTAAGTTGATGTTCTTATGTATGTCAGTGCAGCGTGAACCCATTCACCTGGGATGTAAATAATAAACTATCAGAATACAAATAAGGAAGCTTACTACGTAAGCCTCTTGTGGGAAAGAAGGAGAGAATTTGATAGTTTTTTGGAGCGGACGAGAAAGATGGCACAACGGATATTTCCATTTTCCATTTTTCCATTTCCATAACTCCTACAGGCCGTATTTTCTTTTTCTTAGCTTCATAATCCTTAACAACAATGTGCTTTGATCAGAAGTTCTCAGAGCACGTTGTCTTAAAAAGATCGTCAGGGACATTTATTTTGAAAGATGAATCTTAGATTTGTCGGATTTAATGCGACCTAGAATATAGGTA
Source organism: Drosophila lacteicornis (assembly GCA_008044355.1). Classification (NCBI taxonomy): domain Eukaryota; kingdom Metazoa; phylum Arthropoda; class Insecta; order Diptera; family Drosophilidae; genus Drosophila; species Drosophila lacteicornis. Next base: position 3,732 of record VNKF01004928.1, read on the forward strand.
CTTACATCATCAGATGTTTGATTAGGGGAAAGCCGCGAAATAAATTTTTGGGTCAAAACCCAATTAGTATATATTTGTTAATAATTGAATTCTGCGAATTCTGAATGTTAGTTAATATAACAGCAGTTATATTGATGATACCAACTCGTATGAACGAATGAGTGGCAGATAGAAAAAGAAAGAGGGAATATACTTGAAGTTGTAACACCACAAGAAGTTGAAGTGAGGCGAAAAAACCTACGAATTATCATTAAAATGTATACAATTAAACTAGCACCATCCGACTTATTATTTATACTCAAGATAAAGCTCTTGTTTGAACATTATGACGACCGGGTCAGGACTAGTGCTTGTTTATTTTGGTTAATTTTTTTGAGATGGTTTTGGTTACGTTCCCCGCCATCTTATAACTTGCTCAAATTTTCGATATTTGCCATGCTAATTTTTTCGTGCATTTGCGCATCGCGTTCGCTCCCGGTCTACCCAGCGTGGATATATCGGAGCCTCTGTCGGTTACACTGGCTTCCCGCTGCAGTAGTCTATGTCACTGTTCGCGGCCGCTGCTGATCAACATATAGCCTGAACATCGTTGGAGTGGACACACCATCCTCCAAGACTTGAAGTCATAGTTGGAATCGACATCTCGTTGGTCCACCTATAGATCACCCCAGCAGGGAGCACTCTCAGCATACATAGCCTCAATCGGCCACAGCGCATTGTTTTGCACTCTCCTCTTTGGCCAGCCGTTTTCACCTCTGTTCGGCGAACCAAAAATTTCCACTACCTTCTCAAGTAAGGCATTTCCAGCTCGAAAATAAATAAAGTAAGCAATTATCAACAAAATGTCTTCGGTGGAGCAACTTAAAACTTAGCGAACGAGTGCTTGGAAGAACCTTACGCGTATGAGGAAATCAGTGGAACCTGGTTTGAACTTATCTCCGTTAGAAAAATCTGGCCGTTTGTCGATTTTGCAATCGTATTTTAAACGTCTGCAGTCAAGCTTCCGCGCTTAGCGTTGCCAACATTCGACGGCAAGTACTGCGAGAACCAAAACTTCACCACGCCGTTCAATCAAGTCGTAGGCCACCAGCCATAAATGTCTAAGATCGAGAAGTTCAACCAGTTTTTAAACTGTCTTCGAGAACCCGCCCTAGAGATGGTTAGAGACGGTTAGGTCGCTCTTCGCTTTGCCAACTGCCTCCAAGTTAAATGGTCAGTAGCTGCGCAGCCTAATCGATAATGCATCCGCATTATAGAACTCGTTGCGTTCGTTAGGCACCGAGTCACAGATCTGCCAGGCCATGCTTATCTCCATAGTTCAGGGAAAAGGTAGACCAGGAGACCAAGAGGAAGTGGAATGAGTCGCTGGACTATACCATCTTGCCTTCGTGGGATAACTGCGTCAAAGTCGTCGAACGTCATTGTCAATATTTGGAATCGGATAAGAAGCCTACTGATGAATCCTCTATGAGCCAAACAGGTTGCCATAGGTCCTGCTCGCAGATGAACCAGGCAAGTCTGTCCTTCAATTTACAACACAAACTTGCAACATCTGATTTTCAGGTCACAGATGGCTTACAACTTCTTAAGGTCTGAGGGCGCCTGGAGTTAGCAGACTACCCATAGAACCAAAGGCATCCTGTCCTGCTCCCAGCTAAGGACCTCAGACCTCACGACGGATAGCCTCATTGCATCACTCAAGCTCATCATTGCTGCCCTCGGACATATTTTGTGACAACGCTGCAAACTTCGCAGGAGCTAACAATAAACTAGAAGCCTTGAAGCAGTTTCTTTTCTTTAGGAAGAAATTACTGAATCAATCCATAATTTTTGTCGCACTGAGTTCATTAACTTCCATTTTATTCCGCCCATGGCTCCACCTTTCGGGGGCATATGGAAAGCTGTAGTCAAAAGCGTCAAGGGACTACTCAATCCCACTCTTCGAGACACCAGTCTAACATTCGGGGAGTTAGCTACAGCAGCTACTGACGTCGAGGCGATCTGGAACTCGCGCTCATTAAGGTCGCTATCAACAGACCCAAACGACCTGGCCGCTCGCTCACGCCTGATCACTTTTTAGTCGGCGACGCACTCCGAGCACTACCAGAAGTTCCACCAATTGATGACAATCTGGACATGTTGGATCGATGAAAAAAGGTCAACGCCATAAACCATCATTCTGGAGCCATGAGTATATAAACGAACTCCAAGTTCGCACAACCTGGACGAAGACTGCACCAAATCTAGCTGTCAACGACACGAGGACAACCTTCCCCCACAACGGTGGCTTCATGGCCGCGTAGTCAGCACCATCGCAGGATCGGACAACATCGTGCGTGTAGGCAACGTACGCACTGCCAAGGGAATCATCCGTCATCTTATACGGAAACTCGCCTTATTACCTGTCTCTTGAAAGTCAATCGCATACTTTCAAGAGGTATGTTGGGTCAAAAACCAACTTAGTAGATATTTGTTAATAATTGTTTTACTGTTGCTGCCAACTTCGAATGAATGGCAGATAAAAAAAGAAAAGAGAGAAGAATATACTTAAAGTTGTAACGTCACGAGAAGTTGAAGTAAGGAGGAAAAACCTACGATTTATCATTAAAATTTATACAATTAAACTAGCACCATCCGACTTATTATTTATACTCAAGGAAAAGCTCTTGCTTCAACACAGATATCTGTTTCATTGGCGGAATATCAATAAGGGCTTTTGGCAATACATTCGTAGTACCAATTTCGGCCGGTACTCCAGGCCTGTTACCCTGGGGGGTTTTCTGTATGGGGTTCTGTGGGGTCATTAATTGTGACCCCTCAGCGTACTCAACGGATATAACTGGAAGCGCTGCCCATCCCGCGGCACATTCGGAGGCCAAATCTTATCTCGCCCCCGAATTTATTATCATTGGAGTTAGGTATATTGAAGTCGGGAATGTGCCGAGGAAGTGAGCTGTTGAGAACCCGCGGCAAGTTGTTGGGATCCGACAACCGTGCGCTTGGGGGACTAATTTAATAGCTAAAGGATATTAAGCTGGGAGTCCAGAGCCGGGAGCACCTCATTAGTTTTACGAAAACTAACAAGTAGCTCCTTAAAACCATTTTTGGTTTGCATACATAAAAGACATAATTTCCTTTTCAATCTTGCCACAAGTTTAACAGCAGTAGCGCAGTCCAATGTTTTAAATAATAATAATTAAAAATAACTAAGCACAAAGAGGAATGCAAAAATGAAGATAAGCAATTGCAGCACCAAAACTAATTTGCAACTAATATAGCTATTAATACATAAAAACCGCTGGATGTTGTGATCAGCGCTGTTGGTGCCATGTTTAATTTGTATTCCGGCTTCTTGTTCCGGCTTCATTTTTCATTGGAGTATATTGATGATGCTGAGTCGTATCTATCGCACTCATTAGTCGCCTTGTTACTTGGGACACCCAGGAAGACGGTATGAGAGCTGAGTCACAAAGTCCCCGGAGTAGACCCCCGATCCGATTTCTTTATCCGTCTTCGATCCATCCGTATACATTGATAACTCGTTCTGCCTCAAGGGAGTTTGTAAACGCCAATCTGATCTCTCTAGAAATACAGTTGTGAATCTGTTATCCCACTTCAGATCTGAAACACAGTAGTCGCTTTATTCTGCCATAGTTGGTATTACTGAGCGTAGAATGATACTATGGCCCGTTGCACTAGGCGTTGGGCTTGCAGCCTAATCGCACTCCTTGCTGCTAAATGCTTCAGGAAAACTCCAATAGGTTCCAGATTAAGTATCAATGAACAGCTTGAGAACCGCTACGTTTAAATTTAGAATAGAGATTGGACCGAATGTTTTTGAGGAGGAACAAATTCAGAAAAAAAAGGAATTCATTGCATTTTAAAAAATATCCATGGCATCCACCATGTTAGTGCACCTGTAGAGATCGGACCAATCAAAGTCAGATATGAAATTATTCAGCCGTCGAAAATCCAGCTTGCGAAATCAGTGGACTTTCTTAGCTGGCCGATCAGACTTATTCTCCATAACAGTCCCAATATCAATAGTCACATCGAAAGTAAGATGGTATAGATCTTCGGGTTGCATCAAGGGCGGGACCCTAGCCAAACTGACTCTTGCCGAAAAAGAGACAAAGCAGAGATGGAGCGGGCGATCTAAGGACTTTCGTACATGGTTGACTTGAGATAACGAAATTTCAAGCAAGCCATCAATAAAATCGAGACGTGCAGTAGTTAAAAGTGTGTTAGAGGATTCCGTTGTGGGCCTAATAGCTCCAGGAATGTTAAAATCACCTAAAACAATTAAATTACCCCTATCCGAAAGTCTATTGGAGACCGCCTGGATAGCGGAAAGGTGGTTTCATTAAATAGGAAGTTCCGACCAGGGGGAATGTAGGAACAAGTAATATAAGTAAAACTACCGTTAAATGATAGCTTCACACAAAGGAATTCAACATCGTTGCATTCCTCGAAAGCTAATAATTCAGACGTGATGTTGGTGTCAACCCGCCCCCTCGCCTGAAAGGCCGATCAAGCCTGTGCGTTGTGTACACAGCTGGAAAAACTTCGGGGCTTAGGATCTCCTGCTTTAACCAGGTTTCTATGAACACAATCACCTGGGATGCAAAGGAAATACTATCAGAATACAATTTAGGAAGCTAACTACGTAAGCCTCTTGCATTCTGATAGAAAAGAAGGAGAGAATTGGTTGGATTTTTGGAGAAGGCGGAGCTGGCACAGTGGTTTTGTCCGTCCTGGGAAGACTAATTCCTACAGACCGTCTCTTCTTTTTCTTAGCTTCGTACTCCTTAACGACAACATACTGAGGCCAGAAATCGGCAGAGCATATTGTGTTAAAGAGCTCGTCAGGGACATTTATTTTGAAGGATGAAATATCCCTAGCATAAGAAAATTTAAATTGTTCCACCTTTATTTTATCGGACTTGGTTCTGTCTGGAATATAGACAGTAAAATCTTCAGATGTTTGAGACTGGTAAATCCGAGAGATAAATATCTGCCCCGTTGGTGGTGGTTGCAATAAGGGCTTTTGGCAACACAGATTGGTTGGTTGTATTACCAATTTCGGTCGATAATCCAGGCTTGTCACCCTGGGGAGCAATCGGGACGGGGATCTGAGGGGTCGTTAATTTTGATTTTGACCCCCCAGCGGACTCAACGGAAATCACTGGAGCTGCGGTCCCTAACGCGGCACATTCGAAGGCCATATCGTTTCTTGCACCAGACCTCAATACCATTGGATTCAGATATATTGGGGACGGGGCTGTGACGTGGGAGTCAGCTGTTGAGAACCTGCGTCGAGTTGCAGGGCAACGGCCAAATGCGGTGTGCAGCCGTGGTTTTCTTGCGCTTTGAGGACTCGTTTAGTACCTTTAGGCCATTAAACTGGGAGTCCAGCGCCATGAGCACCTCATTAGTTTTACGAAAACTAACAAGTAGCTCTTTGAAACCATTATTGGATTTCTGCATATAAGCCATAATTTTCCTTTCAACATCGCGACTAGCTTCGCAGCAATAGCGCAGCCTGTGCAATCAATGCACTTGGCGTGCACAACATTATCACAAATCCAGCAACCGATAATAGGGTCATAAATAGAAGTACCCTTTTTGCAGGTTTTAATTGAGCAAACAATATGGTAAGACATTTTAGTGACTGTAATATCGGCGAAACGGGTAAAGCACAAAGAGGAATGCAAAAATTAAGATAAGCATCCGCTGCACAAAAACTAATATGCAATTAATATAGTTCTTAATACACAAAAATAGCTGCATGCCTCGTATGAAATGCAGGAACCCTTTAGAGTACATTGTGGAAATCATAATGATTTGTACAAAATAACCTCATCTGTAGATAGCCTTCCAAAACTAAAAACATTAATCTTGGGAACATTGGTGCACCGTTAGTACCCCAGAGGACATGAGGACAAAACTTTTTTTTTTTTACCTACTCTTCAATAAAAGCTTAAACAGAAGAACATAAACTAACTGACGGCTTGAAGCGAGCGCACGCAAATTTTTCATGTGCAGATTAAGGAATTATAAAATAAATACGGCTAAGCGCATAATTACAAATTAAAATGAATATCAAAGTAGAAGGTACGTGCTTTATTTTAAATATAATTTTTTGTCATTTCCTTGTTATTTATATACAAATAAAATATTGGATTCCCAATGCCTTCGTCTGAAGTTTGTAAATTTACTTAAACATGTTACATTTTTCTTGCAGAACTTTACATTTTCATATAAATCAGCCTATCGTTTATATGGCAGCTTTATGGTTTAGTTGTCCGATCTTAATGAAATTTAAACCGTTTTCAAAATACGTTGAAAAACAGGGAAGTTTTAATTTTTTGTTCTTTTAATTTTTTGCTCATTTCCAGCAGTTATAAGAGATAAGTTATAAGTAGTCCGATTCCGGCCGTTCCGACATATATAGCTGTATAAGAAAGAAATCTATCTGCTAATTTTCATTCAGACTGAGAGACTGTCATTTAAAAACTGAGAGACTAGTTTGCGTAGAAACGGACAGACGGGCAGACGGATATGGCTAGATCAACTCGGCTGGTGAAGCTGATACTTTATGTGTACTATATACTTTATGGGGTCGTATGTGCTTCATTCACTGCGTTGGAAACTTCTGATCAAAATTATAATACCCTGCAAGGGTATACAAATTTAAAGTTTTCAGATTATATAAAAACTACATTACCAGCCCCCCTGCGTGGTTCCCTTGCATTTTTTCGTTTTTGTTTTATTGCAGCCGGGTACACTTTCCTGTTGTTCTTGTTATTTTGTATTCCGTGCGTGTATTTCGTTTCTTTTATGTGATTTTTTTCATGTTTTACTTGTTTTGATAAGTGCGTCCTATAGGTGCGAAATATCACGACAATATTCATTTGATACGTGGTGCAATAAAGTTGGGTCAAGTCGCGAAAAGAGTACAAGGACTTGATTTATATTAATAACATGATACTAAACAACACAATTACTATGTCGAATGAATTCAGTTTGAAAAAATTTTAATAGCTCCAAGCCAGTATTGTTCAAAGCTGTGGCGATGATATGTATACCAATTTAACATTCATCGGAAAATGGGGTTGTTATGGTAGTACATGACATAGCGAGTAAAAACAAAAAAATTTCATTAAGTGATTTGAATGATAAAAGTTTATTCGTAACATCATGCGTCCCCTTCAGTTAATTTCCAATAATGGCAAAATAATATGGAAGAACCCTCGGCCAGTCCGGCTGCAATACAAAAAAGAAACAACAGCTCTTTCTATTGCTGAATAAAATTATGTGAAATGCGAGATAACCGAACTAAAGCCAACAAAATTTTAAGTTGCAAATAAAACAAGTGCAAAAGCTACAGTCGAGTGTGACTGACTGTGAGATACCCGGTACCCAAAGCATTGCACTATAGGCTGGATGACTACTTTATGTGGCCAAAATTAAAAACTTCAAAGCAAAACGAAATATTTGGGTTTGGTTTTTGGTTTTTTGGTTTTAATAAGCTCAGGAACATATATCTTGAGAAAAAAGGCGTGGCGCTGCCTTTTTTTAATTAAGTTTTTTTTCAGTGTGAATTTTTTTTTTTTTTTTTAATTTTAAGTAGTATTTGTAAGTAATACAATATGTAAAAATGGGCATAGTCCTCTTTTTTTTCATATAGAATAACAGTTTGGATCTTTAATTTCGTGTTTCGGCCCCCTTTTCTCCAATATAAGTATCTGGATGACCCGTGCTTCCTATAATATGATCACAGTTTACAAGGACTTTGTAATCCGTCGTTAAAAAATGTAATTTCCTTACAATTTTAGTCGTCTCTGTGTTTTATAAGTGAAATATATCGGTTTTTTGCTAATATTAGGTTGGATCTAAAAAGTTAAATTTTAGAGAAAGTGCACAAAAGTGCACTTTAAGATTACATTCATCTAAACAAGAATTAAATTACCTAGATCACAGTATAAATATTAAGGTGAAACTAGGTGAAACTCTTTTTATATCACTGGTTAAACATGAGTTTTTGATATTAACTAATACACCAAAAAGGGCTGTTAAAAACACTCAATTACAGGGATAATCAGAAGCAATCCAACAGTTAAAAATCATTAACACATAGTACAAGCCATTATCATTCGTTGCCATTACAAAATGTTTAATAAAATCTTAGCATACTGCATTTTTTATGAACTTTAAACAGATTGCATTTTTTCGAAAACAAGCTCACGTGCGCACGACACTCCGAACAGCTGTTTTTAACAGCCGATATCTTAACAGAGCGTGCCTTTGTTGAAATGTATGTTTTGTAACATTGAAGACTGATGTTTTACTAACACAATGGCATCATCAAATCTTAATATTACGGACTTTCGAGAAATTGGTTTTTGGCCACAAAAAGTGGTCATCCAGTCTATAGTGCAAGGGGTCCCAGTGTGCAATGATAGCCCAACATATATATGTATGTGTAACGACAATATTACTAAACTAAGTAACACAAAAAAAAAGCAAAAGAGCAAAACGTCGTTAAAGTTATAATATGAAATTCAGGATTCATGCAACCAACATTATTTTAAAATTACACATTGTTTAAGCTTAAATTTCTACAATGCAAGTTCTTCAGTAACACTGACTCAAGCCGCAGAAGATTATTCGCCGTGTGCAATGCCGGTTAATAGCAAATCAAACTTTACAAACTCATCGCCTCTTCAAATTCTAGTCAAAATTAGATTACCCTTTAAATCTTCAACACATTTTTATAAATCGTTTCTTACTTACATCTGCAATTGTTTTGTTTATTTTATAGCACTTGCGCTCTGTGACTGGTCACAATTACAACAAAAGCGAAGAAATTTAGCCCGACGTCACTGTTCCCCACGAGAAGCATCCTCATACTTTACAAAAATGTCTGCGATTGGATGCTTTGAACTCAACTATTTAATGAATCATCTAAAAAAGGTGCCCTCTGGAAAACCAATCGATTTAAAACCATTGATTCTTAAAGCAAGTGCTAATATGTTTTGTAAATATATGTGCTCAGTTCGATTTGACTACGATGATAAAAGCTTTCAGAAAGTTACTAGCTATTTTGATAACATTTTTTGGGAAATTAACCAAGGATATTCCTTAGATTTCATACCTTGGCTTTTGCCACTGTATAACAGTCATATCAGCAAAATAGTGCACTGGTCTACTACAATAAGAACATTTATTTTAGAAAGAATTATTAATCAACGAGAAATAAATATTAATGTTGAAGAGCCAGATAAAGATTTCACGGATGCTTTGCTAAAAAGTATTGGAGAAGACGACCATGTAACGCGTAATACAATTATTTTTATGCTAGAAGATTTTATTGGAGGGCATTCAGCTGTTGGAAATTTGGTTATGTTAACACTCGCCTATATTGCGAAAAACCCAAAAATTGGCAATAAAATTAGACTAGAAATAGATAAAATTTCAAATACCGGTACAAGACATATTTGCCTTTATGATATGGATGCTATGCCCTTTACAATGGCAACTATACTAGAGGTATTGCGTTATTCATCGTCACCTATTGTTCCTCATGTAGCAATGGAAGATACGGTTATTGCAGGATATGGAGTTACGAAAGGAACTATAATTTTTATAAATAATTATATTTTAAATAAAAGCGAGAAGAACTGGAAATGTCCTGAACTCTTTCAACCTGAACGCTTTTTAGAGAAAAGGGATAAGAGCCCCTTGGGTAATACTGAGAAGTTTAATCAAAACAGGCAAAGTTCAGAGCGGTCAGACTTTGGTATAGAGTTTGAGGAAGAAAAAAAAAATATATATGCCAATAACTTTCCCGAAATTACTCAGACCTCAAAATGTATTGATATTTATTCCCTTAATAGATATGTGTATCAGTTAAGAAAAAATATTCCTCATTTTTTACCTTTTAGTATCGGTAAGCGCACGTGTATTGGACAAAATCTTGTTAGAGGATTTGGTTTTATTTTACTTGCAAATATTATGCAGAGTTATAATGTTAACAGTGCAGACTTATCGAAAATACAAATAAGTAAATCAAGCGTTGCTTTACCGACAAAATGTTTTGATTTAGTCCTCACGCCAAGAGCCAAAATTACTTAGCTGCTGATCAAACATCTTAAATGTGTCATTTGGTCTCTAATATAAAAAAGAAGCGTGTATGGATTTATATGTATACTAAATGAATAATATAAATAAATATAAAATATATATTATAAAAGACTGATGGGATTGATATGCTGTTAAGAATCTAAGCACTTATGATTACAATACAAATAAAATTGGTTATGAAATATTTTAATAAAATATGTGTTCTTATATATTTGGCTCGGTTTTAATATGTCTATTACATACTTGAAGTAAATCAAGGTCGCCAAATCTTTCTGTACCTTTGTATTCTAAACTATTCAAAACTAATCTACGGACTTAGATGCGATTTGATGTTCAAGCATAATATAGTGGTGTGGTAGAACATTAATTATTAGAGGTTTCTGATGAGATGTCGTCACTTTATGTGTGAAGTGAAGTTAGGAAAAAAATCAAGAAAGATAAAGTTTATATAACCTTGCAGTCTGCAATTGGATCATTGAAAATCGATCAATTTTGGTAAAAATTAAAAATATCGAAGCTTGTACATTTGTATAACCCTTACGCATTTAACATTTTAAATGTAGAATTTTATATTATCATATAAATCAACCGATCGATAAATACATCTCGAAATCTTTAGAATTACGTTGAGAAACAGCGATATTTCAATTTTTTCCATTAATTTCTCAATTATTCCTATAGCTTCTATATGATATCGTGGTCCGATTTCAGCCGTTCAGACATATAAACTTCTTGCAAAAAAAAAAAAAAATAAAAAAAAAATAACGCTCTGCTGAAAATTTCAGCCCGATAGCTCAAAACCTGAGATACTAGTTTGCATAGAAGCCAACAGACAGACAGACAGACGAACATGGCTAGATCGATTCGGCTGGTGCTGCGGCTAAATAATATATATATACTTTATTGGATCAGAGATGCCTGCAGCGGCAAACCAAAATTGGTTTTAAAGTGCTACTTATTAGTAAAACTAATAAGGTGCTCTCGACGCTACATTCCCAGTTTAATAGCCTTAAGCTATTAAATGAGTCCCCTAAGCGCATAAAAACAACAGTTGGCACACCACATTTGGGCGGATCCCTACAACACCCCGCGGTTTCTCAACCAACAGCCCCCTTTGCTCTGCTCTCTAACTCCAATGACACTAAGATCGAGTGTGTGGAATCGTTCGGTATCCGAATGTGCCAGAGAAGGAGTGGTACCTCCTATTATATTCGTTGAGTCCTTTGAGTCACAATCAATGACCCAACAGAACCATATCCCGAAAACTCTCCAGGGAATTAGTCCTCGAATACCGGCCGAAATTGGTAATACAAATGTATTTCACGACTTTCCACTGATCAACCATCTGATGATGTAATTACCTATATTCTAGGTCACATAAAAGCCGAAAAATCTAAACTTTTTTTTTTATTTTTTTTTTATTTTTTTATATATACTTTGCTGTTATTTATTGAATCTTCTCCATTTAGAGACTAACAATAAGTGTGTCAAATCTT
>VNKF01004939.1:0-16891 GCA_008044355.1 Drosophila lacteicornis
TACATTGTACATACATACATTAGCGCCATTATATCGCACGGCCAAGGCTCGAATGCGCCACCTGTCGGCTTCAGCTTGCAACAGCAGCGCCTTAGCGGGGGTTTTAAAATTCGAACCTTATTGCAAATATCTCCCATGTTTATCATCCGATTTTACTGAAATTTTCAGGAAACGTCCGCTCTATTTTATTCATTTTTTGTATTTATTAACTTTTACCCGAAAAAAACGAGTATAGCTTATTTAACGTTTTTTATGATTTTTGAGGGCGGAAGTGGGCGTGGCCAAATTTTAAAACAAACTTGATCTGCGTGCAACAGATTCCAATGTTGTCACCAACTTTGGTAACTCTAGCTCTTATAGTCTCTGAGATCTGTTGTTTCACACGGACGGACAGACGGATAGACGGACAGACGGACATGGCTAAATCAACTCGGCTGGTGATACTGATCAAGAATATATATACTTTATGGGGTCGGAGATGCCTCCCTCTGCCTGTTACATACATTCTCGGTTGGCACAAACTTATAATACCCTTGTACCCTATGGGTACCGGGTATAAATATTAGTAAAACTTGTCATACATCCGGTCTATTTTATGTTAAAAAGGGAATTACTTCACATTTTGAAAACAATAGAATGAATATAAGATTTATCTATATTTCCAACTAATCCAACAAAAATTAAAATGATTTATTAAAAGAAGGTTTTAAAAAAGTTTCTTTAACAGGTAGGACAGCTTCTAATCAAATTTTAATATTCAGCTTGGTCGTAAAAATGTGAATTCGTTACAATTGAAAAATCAACTGATATTTTCAAAAATATTGAACTATTCTTATTTACATCAAAGTAGTATTCGTCGAATGAGAGCTATTTTACTACTACTAAATGCCATCTTTTTGGTTTGAACTTCTGTATATATTTATATCCCCATTATTTACATTTTAATTAAATCCCAAAATACATATTCAAGGGCGAAGAAAGAAGTACCTGAAAAACTTGGACGGAAAATAAACTTTTTTGGGAGCACTATAGTATAACAATGCATGATAGTTAAGATTTAAAAATGATTATCTGAAACTCTGGGAGTTAACTGATACTATTGACATTTGAGAACTTGCTAATGTGGTTTTATTGCAGGAAGCTCGTTTTAGCGGCTAGCTGCATTCCTGTAGCATCCGCATCAATAACATTATATATAAGTTTGTGTGAATTTTTACATTGCACATGCTCTACTTTTTGGTTGCTTATCGCAGAGCGAAGTCGAGTTGCAAATTTCTGGCTCATGCTTCGCTGGCAGTGAAAGTTGTCAACGCGCACCACGAGCTCCCAGCTCCCTGCACTCAGCCCCTAACACCTAGCACCCATCCCCCAAGCCCAATCACCAAGCCCCCGTACCACCCACAAGTCTTGGTCCACTTAAACGGGAGCTTGATATTTCAGTTTCCATTTCTATTGAAATGGCGTCTGCGGCGAGTCAGCCAATGACGCCGCTGCTCGCTGTCATTAGCGAAGCTTGCAGTTTTCGTGCTCGTACCTCGTGAATATGTGCATGTGGATGGGCATGTGTTTCTGTGTATCTGGAGTGTTGTACGAGTATCTGGTGTCTTGTAACTTGTATGGTGTCTTCTGGTGTAGCTCGTGCCTTGCCGTGTGCTTGGGCTGTCAGGTGTAAAGTAGGTGGAGTCTGCGGTCTGCTTGCAGAGATGCCACCCGTTTGGGTCTGTTGCAATCTATTTTATTTCTTTAATGCCTGCTGCCTTAAGTCATGCTCAGTAAGAAACTTCAAGGTTGAATCCTGATAAGCTACCTGCTACTTGCTATATATCATAAGTAGATGGATTAATGTTTTCAGTACTGTCTTGGTAAAAACAGTCTGTCATGGGTTCTACAGAAATCGCTTTCGCTCCAGTTTCGTCCCAATTCCAAGCCACCGTGCTCTACAACGGATATTTGGGGTTTATCAACAACACTGACTTTTTGTCAAGCGATTTTGATAATTACATCCATAAAAAGTACTTAAAATATTAGAAATCTTACTTATTTATAAAGGTTAAATAACCTACATTGAAATTTCTAAACATTATTAATATTAAGTTATTAAAATAAGCATTTTAGTAATTGAATATCTAGAACAAACAGATTGATTTCGCGTCCAAATCAATGTGTGCTAGTGCTGCCACCCTGTCCGGTTCTGATTTTCGGAGCAAGGAACACTGTTGCCACCTTATTTAAGAAGTATGGGAACTATAGTGCTTGTTTTTTTTTTTTTTTGAATAAAATAACTCATTTGAGTCAAATAAAGTCTTGCTGACAAATTATTTTACTTTATTGTGCAATTCATGAAAACATTTGTGGGCAGTTCTACTTTTGCCATATGGCAGCACTTTAACATTCCATCAGCTGAGAGCAAGGAGGAAAAAATAACAAACCGAAAAAATGTTATTTGCATTTCTTCAGGCTTTACTCCGGTCTATACAGCTGAATGAAGAAGAGCCCAAGTTTCCTTTCCAGCAAGGGAAATATTTTCCAAAGGATTTTTCCAACGGATTGCCTTGATATCAACAGATCCTTAAGATTTAAAGATTTAAAGATATTTGAAAAGGTCCTCTTCTCAACACGAATAATTAAATAATTTAGCATAACATTATTTATAAAACAGGAAAACTAACATACGAATTATCTGCTTGTAAAAATTTATCAGATGCGCATCTGAAAAGCCATCGGTGCATGGTCTATTTTCTGAATTTCTATCGCTGAAGAACCTCAATAGCCAAAAGGCTTAAGGCATTTTAGCGAAATGTAAGCTAATCTAACTAAATGTTGTCATGTTGACATATCGCCGCCAATCATAGAGAGTTGCCAGACAGTTGAAGACACACGCTACAGTTGCCGAGTAACTTTAATTTTAATTTGAGCCGCAGTTTAAACAAGTGGGAAAGCTACAGTCGAGGGTGACCGACTCTTAGATACCCGGTACCCAAACCATTGTGGTTGAAATTGAATAGCACAAGAACATGGAAAAAAAATGTTTACAAATGAGAACAAATGTGGCTAGAAACATGCTGAGCAAAACTCAAAAGAGACAAATGTTGCTAGGAACATGTTGCGCAACACCCAACAAAGACAAATGTTGCTAGAAACAATGTTGCTAGGCAACACACACGTGGGCACTCAACATCTCTCTCCCCGTATGCCTCTTCATACACATAAACTTTATTGTTTAATACCTTCCACGTTTATCATCCGATTTTACTCAAATTTTCAGAATACGTCCGCAAATGCCAACTTATTTATTTTATCTATTTACTTTAAGCCGAAAATTACGAATATAGCTTATATAACGTTTTTTATTATTTTCGAGGGGCGAAAGTGGGCGTGGCCAAATTTTAAAACAAACTTGATCTGCGTGCAACAGATTCCAATGTTGTCACCAAATTTGGTAACTCTAGCTCTTATAGTCTCTGAGATCTGTTATTTCACACGAACAGGCAGACGGACAGACGGACATGGCTAGATCGACTCGGCTAGTGACACTGATCAAGAATATATATACTTTATAGGGTCGGAGACTTCTTCTTCTGCCTGTTACATTGTACCCTATGGGTACCGGGTATAATGATTTATTTTAATGATTATTTATCATTCGAATAGTAATAAATAAAATAAGAAAGACCTTATAACCTATTTTTCTGCAATGATACTCTAATCTTGGAAGGTGACAACCCCTAACAGTCAAGTCCGAAAATGTTGGTGAATATCCTAAAAAAAAGAAATGCTATAATCGACATTTTTGATATAAAGTGCTCCTAAAAATTTATTAAAATCGGAAGATAGCACCAATGGGTGCCTCAACATTTTCATAGAGAACTTTTCATTTAGGTGTTGCTCAAATGTTCCTAGCAATATTTGTCTTTATCTGTCAATATTTATAATAAGATTGAGCATAATTAGACAAAGTGAATTAGCCATGTCCATGTGCCTTTTAATTTCACTCAGAATGGTTTTGGGTACCGGGTATCTCACGGTGACACTCGCTGCAGGTTTTCCTATTATTTTTTTCTTGTACGTGGGGAAATGTGTATCTTTAGTCTGTAAAATATAGTGCGCGGTTTTTTCGACAACAATTAATGCTCGGTCGGAATGATATGTTTCATTTCCACTTGTTGGCGCTACTACTTGTCTAGTTACTAGGCTTACCAGGAACTCCAAAGAGTTTCAAAACTGTGCAAGCAACTCCAGGCCCACATAGAATACAGCTTCAAGGTTAAGGCAGTACAAAGAGAAAAAGAAAATACTTAAATTGCCAAAAGTTGTTTGCGCTTGTTGCTCCACCAGAAAGCGCAAAAAATGAGCGCCAAAACATTTTAGCGTAATTTGTGTAGCTATCTAATTCAATGCACAAAAGCTCTGCCAACGACGAACGAATTGGGGACCAGCGGGGCAAGGAAATAAATGGCAATAAGGGGGGCAGAAAGATAAAGAGAGAGAGAGAGAGAGAAAAAGGGGGAGAGCACTTGGGGTAAAATGAGAGAGGGAGAGAGCGTGCGCTAAAACTACAACGACGAGTATTCATAGAGATGTGAGAGTTACAAGTAAATAAAAACAATTCGCGCCACAAATACAAAAAGAAGGCAAAAAAGTGACTCACAAAAACGGGCAAATGAAAAATTGTTCCTCTATTTATATGCTTTTAGAGAGTGCTTCGCAAAAATTGCTTCTGCCTCGGGTTATCTATCTGTGTAGCTTGTACATTTCGAGCCCACCGAAATATTTAAATAGGGGATTTCAGATAAGATCGCAGTGCTGTTAAATTTCTTTGCTCCCTTTTCGGTCGTTTAGAGCGCCCTAATGCGTTATTAGAATAATATTCGAAGGGTATTTATGTACTTCGTGTTTGGCTATATCTGTCCATTAAATAAACGCCCTACTATGGCTTATCTGTCGTATGACAAACACAATTTTCACCGGCAAAAACTCACGGTTTGAAGGCACATGGACGGACCTTAACACGTTACATATGCATTAGGAGTCGGAGATGTATCTGCCAGATACACAGACCGAAAAAATGAAGTGACTGCGGCGACAGAGAGCCACACAGACACGCGTACTCTGACAATTTAGTGATTTCGGTTTTTTTTTTTCTGTGGAACATTGTGTGGATTTTAGTTTTTTGCACCAAAAACGTTTTTGCTTATAATTCATCATATTCCCTCATGGCCTGACATTCGCACACAACATTCATAGATACGCACGAACACGCACACACCCAGCCTGGGGCACTCAAACAGATGCCATACTCTTCGGATACCACACTCCCCTCCCGTTTTATCATCATTTCACTCCCACAGACACCAAAAATATAAATGAATTTAGCCCCAGGGAGAATTTCGCAAAAAAATCGGAGAGTGAAAAGGCAAATAAAAATTGCAAATGATTTGTGGCGAATTTTGTTGTTGGTCTCGCTTTCGGTTTGCGCCTTCTTCTTTGAGCTTCTCTGCTCATTAGTGTCGTTTTGTGTGCTCCCCCTTCCAGCCACCGTATTTTCACCCCCAGTCCTCGCCAGGCGGATCTCATTAGAATTTTGTAAATTTGATATTAGTTGCTTAAATATCTTTTATTTTTAGTTTAATTTAATGTCCATTCGATATTCGCCAAATCTTTCCACGAGTTCCGCGCTCAGCTGAGTTAATTTATTTGTTTACCTAAAATAATTTTACTTGTCAACTTTCCCAAAAAGCTTATGTAAGTTAAATAGTTTATAGCAATAATAAACAACATTATTTTTCCATAAATATTTACATACATTCTCCATTAAACTCATTAAGCCATGTCGTTTGTTCTTCTATATGAACAGCTAAGTCTCAGAGACTACAAAAGCTAAAAAACGGGATTTCGGAAAGAGTGCCCCGCTCAGATAGTGTTGGATTACACTTTTGGCCCGAGTCTGTCATTCCTGGGTTTCATAGTTTTGGAGGTATTAACTTGGCACTCTCATTGAACGTTTAGCATTTAAAACTTTTGAAAAATAATTATAATTTTAGTGTCCCTTGGCTCTATTAAAAGTTTTTAAAACATGTTTATTTTCATAAAAACCCAAATCGATAAAAGAAGCTAACTCTGCTTCTGTCCAAAAATGAGCTAATACTTGATTCTGTCAAATATAAAACAATTAGTCTCTCAGCTTTTAAGCTATCTGAATGAAACTTTGCAGATAGTCTTCTTTCTATTGCAGTTAGTATGTATGTCGGAACGGCCGAAATCGGACCACTATATCTTATAGCTGCCATAGGAATGATAGGGCCAAAATGTCATATTTACCCTGTTTTTTAAGATATCAAGCTCAAATTAAATATATGACCCTCTAAATATATTAAAGCTATACATTTTAAATGTCATGCAAATGTGATCGCTATATCTTATAGCTGTCATAAGAATGAACAGAAAACTAATGGAAACAAATTTTAACTTTCCTTTTTCTTAACGTAGTTTTATAAAAATCGAGATATATGTAGCTGTTTTTAACGGTTTTCAAAATACGGTTATAATTTCATTAAGATCGGTGAACTATATATATAGCTGCCATAGTAGCGATCGGTTGATTTATACAAAAATGTAAAATTTGTTGTAAATGTTATAAAAATGTACAAATATCGATAATTTTAAAGTTATACCAACTTAATGATCCAATTGCTGACTGCAGGGTATACAAACAAAAATCAGTCGAATATGGCTCGATCGATGCACTATGGGGAATTTTACCACAAGTTTCAGTGCAATGCATTCACAATACACCAATCATCAGTGTTGCATAACAGAAATTTTTATAGAGGGCGCCACAACAAAGGAATCAGCTGATAAAACAGCTTGCAGGTTGCATTTGCAGAGCACGCGCCTCTGCCATTTTAAGTTTTGTTTGCTAAGTTCAAGAGATCAGAAGTAAAAAACTAAACAATATAACTAAACATTTTGAAATGAATTATAATCTGTGTGGTTTGTATTATGTGTTTGTGAACGTCATTTAAAGAAGAAAATCGTGTTGTCCCCTTAATAGATCAAAAATGTAAGAAGCCTTGCAAATGCATATTTTGGAATAAAGTCTCATGTTCCATAAGAGATTTATAGTGAGTCCAGAAGAGTCCATCCACCAGATGTATTGTATGTTGTAGAGTATTAAATTCTTGCTCAAATGAATGTTATTAAAAATATCACTTTTTATGATTTTGCGAACAATTTTTCATTTTTAGGACATTACCTTTTGTATGGCAACGCTATAGTGCTTACCAGACGGGAAGCAGTTTTTGGTTAGATTGTTTCTGTAAAAGTTATAGGAAATCGTCATCCGATCTCGACAAAATTTTCTATATTCTGTTAAAACAGTATGTATTTTAAGTGTTCAAAGTTTTATGCAGATATCTTAAATTTTACCCGATCTCTCCTATGAAAGCTATAGGATATAGTTGTCTGATCCGGATAGTTTTCATTCAGAATTTCCCTATATATATATTATTACGATTGGTGAAGTTTCATGTTGATATGTAAAAAACTGAGCGAGTTATTAATTTTGGTCCAAAAAATCGGTCAAATTCCCCATAGTGCGATGCATCTGGAGATGCTGTCAAGAATATGTAGTACGTCGGAGTTGCATCCTTTAATGCGTTGCTAACTTGTGGTCAAATTAAGAAGAAAATGTGGAAGTTTGGAAATTTGGAATGGCAAGTGGACGTCCCCGGTAAAACACTTGAGTATGTCGATAGTGGATTTAGTCTACAAGCCACCTCAAAGATGCCATTAATTACTTCGATCGATGATCGCATACATATGTACATACATATGTGGATGAAGGTGATACATTTCTTTGGGGAATCGCAGCTCAGCTACATACATAGGTTGTAGTTCATAGGGATCCGAGATCTGTGAACAGCATTATTCGGGCAGAAAACCATCGACATTCCTGAATCTGCAAGGCGGGTGTGTATGTGTATGTGTATCTTAGTATGTGTGTGTGTATTCCCCAGTATGTATGCGGTGCATGAAGACACTAACCTCAAATGCTGATTGCGGCAGGCAATGGGCACACTCGTCGAGCCTCGGAGCGCGGACGCGTGGAAGGGGACGCGAGCTGGAG
This sequence comes from Drosophila lacteicornis, assembly GCA_008044355.1. Lineage (NCBI taxonomy): Eukaryota > Metazoa > Arthropoda > Insecta > Diptera > Drosophilidae > Drosophila > Drosophila lacteicornis. Next base: position 8,126 of record VNKF01004939.1, read on the forward strand.
ATACTAGGGGCAAAACTGCAATTGCAATAGCGGGCGGCGAACACTGGCGCAGCTTTCTGCTCACACTGACGCACGTGCTCACACAGACACCCCCGAAACTAACCGAAATTCGTGGCTCGCGAATGCATAGATATGTATGTACATATGTATGTATGTATGCTTGTGCTCCACCAGCTCTGTGGCATATACACACAGACACGATGCGGGACTGCAGTTGCAATGTTGCCTGTTGTTGTTGCAAAGAGCAGACGATCACAAAGCAGTTTCCGTTGCCAAAAGGATAGTTTCAAATGTTTATTTGGCGCTTCTTCGGTTAATTGTTCTTCGGCGGCTGCTGCCAGTTTCTTGCTGTTGGGAAAACGTTGCGTATACGCCTCGCAGTGCTGCACACAAGCAAATGCAAAATTTGCGAACTATTTTATTCCACACTTTCCTGCTACGCGATTGTTTTCGATGCACTTTTGCGCTTTATTTTGGCTTGTTTCAATGGCCGACTACATTTTTAGTTATTTTCGATAGCTGCCTCACAAGTTCTCGACGGGAGCGCTCTCGCCCGTGTACATACGGGGCTGTGTACAGCTTTTTTATTAGATGTCGTCGACGTCGGCACGAAAAATCGAACAAAATGCCAAAAAATAACAAACCGAACGAAGGCGAACGCAAACTCGAATTCGAGTCCGAACGCGAAACGAGACTCAACCCAACTCAGTTCGACTTGCCTCTCAGCGATGCCTCCGTCGTCTGTTTCAGTATCTGTGTCTTGCCCTCGCCTCTTTCTCTTTTTTGGCCCTACTCTGTTCTACATACATACATATGTGCACATACACTAGTGCATGAGAGAGTGGAGCGCGCCAACATTTAGCTTCGAAGGCGGCATCAAAGAGAGAGAGAGAGGTCTCCACACGCAGAGCGGTTGGGAGAGCCTCTCTAAGCTATTTTAGTCAAAACATTTGCGATTTTTTTCCCCTTTTTGCCGGTGAGCGAGCGTTTGCGTGCGTTTGGGTGCAGCGTCTTACACAATCGTCGATGTGTTAGTGCAGTCTCTCGAAAAGCTCCCTCTCGAACTCTGTTGTGGGTTTTCTAATGTTGGGGCAGCGACGCCGCTGTCGCAGTCGGCGCCTCAGTCGTGTCTCAGCTGGGGAGCGTGGTGACACCGCTGCCCCCTCTGCCACCGTTCATCGGTGACTCGATTTATTTTGTGTATAATCTCTAAAAGTTTTCATTTTTGCAAGATCTTGTAAAAATTGTAGGCTACCCTTTATTTTGCGGGAACTCACATGATTTGTCAATTGGTAATAAAATTAAAAAGTATTCCATTTAAAATGTACTTACATATACATACATATGTATATGCAATATTCACACCCCGGTAAAATCCAGCTGCATTTGTCTTCTGACAAAATGATTGGCACAACAATAGTCAAAAGATCACAATTTTTATACACTTGCAGGGTATATAAGTTTAGTTAGTAGTTTGCAAAGCAGTAAAGGAAGCATCTCCGATCCCATTGAGTATTTACAGACAGACGGACATGGCTAGATCGACTCGGCTGGTGATGCTGATAAAGGGTATATACATATCTTTATGGAATCGGAGATGTCTCCTTTACGGCGTTGCAAACATCTGGTCAAAATTATTATACCCTCTGCAAAGGTATAAAAAAAAAGATACAAAAAACGACCGATCGCCAGCTCAAAGTTTTCCCGATAAACTATTCGTTGAAAAACTAAAGTTGGAACATCTTAAAATAGCAAAAATAGTATATATGTACATATGAACTTATTGATAACTTTTGCTACTTCCTCTTACTTCTACTTCCTCTGAACTACGAACATACGAGCATACAAAAATAAAGTGTCTTTGCTAAAACGAATTATTAAACTATTCTTACTGGTGGAAATAAAAAATAAATACATCGTGAGTTAAAGGAGACTGAGTAAGATTGCTTGACTTCGTTGGAGAGCTGAGAACATTGCGGATTAGTGGAAATTTCTCCAATTTATTAACACTATTCGTTTCGTTGCAAACGGCTGGCCAAAGCTGCATTAAGAATGCATACTTTGAAAAATTGCGAAAATGCGAATTTTCCGGACATCCAGTCGATAAAAAAATTCTTTCTGTATTCTGTATCATGTATTTTTAACCAAGAAAGAACAATAGGTAGGTCCAACCGTAGGATTTAGGCGATCTAAACTAATAAAAACTCTTTCACATTTATATAAATGTGAGTACGATTCCTGAAAATTTGAGTTCAATTGGGGGATACACTTGGGGCTATTAAAAAATTAAGATCACTCGCACTCGACTTGGATAATAGATTCTTTTACTATAGTTTTATAACTTTTATATTCATATTCGTTAGGAGTTACAGGCTTGGGGATTGATAAAGCATGCGCAAATCTTTGGATATCGGATATCTAACAGTCGAGCATTCTCGACAATTGCTTTCTATCCTCATATATTTTTTGCAGTGTATTCTAATTTTGACCAAAACTTTGCAAGCACACTGAAGGAAACTTTCTGACCCTATCACTGAAGATATTCTTTCTAAGTAGTACCGAGAGTGTGCACAAAATGACTGTTATACATACACACAGTTGAAAATCATCTTACGTAATCGTAAATATGTCAATCTGTCAAATAATATCAAGCCGCTGTTTTAGATATCTGGAATAGCTTTTTTTGAAGTGAAACTTCTTTAGGCGCGTCATGGATTTTCGCGACGGAGTAAAGCCGAGTCAGGAAGTACAACAATTGAGCAACGAGAACTCGTTTTAAAACATTTTATGGATGGAAATGAAGGCTAATCTTATTACTAAATGCCAAGTTTATGCAATCTTATTATTTTTAGGCTGTAAAAAAGGTCAACGGAAGCGAAAAAAAGCAAAAACCCTATATAAATTAGTTAAATTTTCGAGGTTACGTACCTATTTTTAAGATTAAAATATTTAAAAAAACGATTTGTTTTTTGTCCAAAGACAATTCGTGTCTTTATAATTTTTTAGGTATTTTGGCATCTTTTCAACCCATCTCCCAACAATTCCATTCAGAAGTTGATTCCACTTCAGTTCCACACGCCTCCAAGGACCACGTACGTTGCATTGGACTGATTGTTACGGCTCAAGATATATGGTCGTGATTGACCACACTTTTTAGCTTTTCACTCCAACAAGATAAAATGTTGGTTTTCTACCCGTTTCTTAAGAATATTTCGCAGTGTACTTAGGATCTCCATCTTGTTGAAAAGTGAATTTTTCCTTATTAAAGCCAAAATGTTCCAAAAAATATTGAAAATGGGCTTGAAAAATATTTAAAATAGTCCCCCTTTATAATTTAATCAATTTTGTGAAAAATTTCAACGGAGAACTCGGTACCATTGGGTAGAACTGAAAATGCCGCAATTGCGGAAAAAAATAAACCAGCTCTTTCCTAGAAAGGTGTTAAGCTTCGATTGAAATTCGCATGGACACGCAAAAATTAGACAGTATAAGATTGGAAATGTGATATTTGGTCAAAAGAATCCATGTTGAACCATTTCCAGTCGAATAGGATGTAGTATTGTTCGCGTAGGTTAAGTAACAAGCTTCAAAGACAATATGTGAGCAAGCCGTATAGCTATGAGGAGGACATATAATAACTTTACATCGTGGCAAGTTGAGCCTTTGCACAAAATTGATGGAATTAAAGGTAAAGAAGACTATTTTAAATATTTTCCAAGCAAATTTTCAACATTTTTTGGACAAGTGTGGCTTTAATGAAGGAAAATGTACATTTGAACAAGACGGGTATCCTAAGTACACTGCGAAAATTTGTAAGAAATAGGTGGAAAATCAAAATGTTATATTGATACAGTAATTAACTCAAAGTCCCGACCTCAATCTGATTGAAAACCTATGGTCAATCATGATCATATATCTCGGGCGGTATCAATCAGTTTAATCCAACGTAGGCGGTCCTTAGATGCGTGTGAAACTGACGTGAAATCAAATTTTAAATTGAATTATTGAGAAATGGGTTGAAAAGATGCCAAATTACATAAAAGACGAGAAAGAAAGCTAACTTCGGTAAACCGAAGTTGGTATACCCTTGCAGTCTGCAATTGGATCATTGAAAATCGAACCTCTTTAGTAATGTTGAAAAAACATCGAATTTTGTAAATTTGCAATTGGATCATTGAAAATCGAACCTCTTTAGTAATGTTGAAAAAACATCGAATTTTGTACATTTTACATTTTACATGTAGAATTTTACATTTTCATATAAATCGACCGATCGCTTCTATGGCAGCTATATGATATAGTGGTCCGATCCTAATGAAATTAAAACCGTAATTCTAGAATCATATAAAACTGCTATATCTCAAAATTTATAGAAATACGTTGAAAAACAGAGAAGTTAAAATATTTTTTACATTAATTTTGCATTCATGCCTATGACAGCTATAGGATATAGTTGTCCGATTTCGGTCGTTCCGACATATATACTGCGTGCTAAAGAAATAAGACTATGCTGAAAATTTTGATTTCTCGATAGCTCAAAAACTGATAGTCTAGTTCGCGTAGAAACCGACAGACGGACAGGCGGACAGACAGACGGATATGGCTAGATCAACTTGGCTGGTGATGCTGATCAAGAATATATATACTTTATGGGGTCGGAGATGCCTACTTCACTGCGTTGCAAACATCTGGTCAAAATTATAATACCCTTTTCAAGGGTATAATTATAAAGACAAGAATTGTCTTTGGACCAAATATTAATATGGAACTTCCTTTGATTTTTTCATATTGTTTTGGTTTTTCATTTAAAACTATTACATTGCTTCTTATATTATTTTTCTATTTACGTCAATTTGTTCTAAATTGAATAAGGAATCGAGGAAAAAAAGTTTGTTTTATTAACTTCACTCGTTCAGGTTTTATGAGCTCTCGAACACGAAAATGTTGAACTTACTTTTGCTCCCCACTGTATGTATTAACAGCTGATCGCCGCCAATCAAAGAGAGTTGCCAAACAATTGTAGTCAGATGCTAAAGTTGCCAAGAAACTTTAATTTTTTCGCGCCGCAATTGAAATAATTTATTTCGTATATTAATATTTCGTATATTAATATCAATAATCCATTTTTAATTAATTAAATAATAATATAAAAAATAAGAAAAACCTGGAGCACCGCCGGTATTCTCGAACTCAGCCCCCACGCTTTATTCGGAAATATGATCACGACTGCAATTAACTATATTTATGCATATTTGTATGTACACTGCTGACACTGTTCCTTTTGTGTCGTTTTTTATAGTAGCTTACTTTCGTGTGGTTCTTGCTGTATGCCGACGTTTTAGCAATTCTGCAGAAATGGGAAAACACGAAAATGTACAAGGTATTTTTGATGTCGTTCAAAATTAAGTAATCAAAATGTCGCTTTCAGAGAGAGCAAGAACCTACAACTAAAAAATTAAATTGACAAGTCTTAAGTTGAGAAAGAATAAACGATATTTTAAGCATTGCAGAATCTATAAAGAGCACAACCATAGCTAACATTGCCAACGAATTTTTGCAATTTCGGGTTGGGGGAACTAATAAAATGGGTATTTCCTTATAGTAAGTAAGCAAGAAAGTTACAGAAAAGTGTGATATACCAGCTAGCTAAGCGAGCTAGCTTTTTGGTTTGTTCGGCCAAATTGGTCGGCCAATAATCGAGGTGTGAGAGGACATTGATCACTTGATCAGCATCACCAGCCGACTCGATCTAGCCATGTCCGTCTGTCTGTCGGCTTCTACGCGAACTAGTCTCTCAGTTTTTGAGCTATCGAGCTGAAATTTTCAGCATAGTCTTATTTCTTTAGCACGCAGTATATATGTCGGAACGGCCGAAATCGGACCACTATATCCTATAGCTGCCATAGGAATAATGGCGAAATAAATGTAAAAAATTTTAACTTCTCTGTTTTTAAACGTATTTCTTTCAATTTCGAGATATAGCGGTTTTTTACGGATTAAGAATTACGGTTTTAATTTTATTAAGATCGGCCAACTATATCAAATAGCTGCCATAGAAGCGATCGGTCGATTTATATGAAAAAGTTTAATTCTACATGTAAAATGTAAAATGTACAAAATTCGATATATTTTCAACATTACTAAAATGGATCGATTTTCAATGACTGCAAGGGTATACAAACTTCGGTTTACCGAAGCTTTCCTTCTTTTTTTTTTAAAGCTGTAGATCCCCAAAATATAAAGGTCAATTAATAATAATGCATTCTGTTTTAAATTAAATTTTTTTTTTATTTTTTTTTTTAATTATCATGATTCCCGTCGATTCCCGTGGCTTAAGTGCAATGTAAATAAAATTTAAAATAGCTGTTCTATCAGACGTATCCTCCGCTTAATTCAATTCGTGTATATTATGTAGTAGGTACTTTTAAATGAATATAAACATATTTGTTATAAATTATAATTATCAAACTGAAAACTTTTGTTTTAATCCCAAAATAGTCCAACAATCGATCCTACGCCCAAGATCATAAGTATGTGTCACACAATTATAGCTAAAGACAAAATGTAAAGTGTAAAATGTTTCGCTTCACCCCTACTGCTTCGAAAAAAATCTTATATCTAAACCAATTGCATGAATTAAATGGGGCTTTCAAAAGCAGAGCTGGAGACCATAAGGAATCTAACAGAAATTTCTTTGATCTTACTGATCAATGAAAAACGTTCATAACTTAACCCAGAAACGAACGAAGGACCGAAAAGCTAGAGTAAAAACGCTTAAAGCCGCAACAACTGCCAAGATAACAAAAAATAATTATAAGCTTGGTACAGGGGTCTTTCTAATTTTTTAAGAACTTTCTGTTGATTTAGTAACAATTGTGTCACTTGTTCCATCAGCGAGATGCAGGGGAAGGTCGGTTTCTCCCCACCGGTCGGCTTGGCCCCATCCTCCCCTATATTCAGCTTATTACCAAATTCCACATATTTTCCCGATTTGTGGGAGCGGACAAATTTAAAAACCCACTGGCCTAATTGATAAGAATTTGCTCAACAACTATTTAATTCAGAACAGTATTAAGAGCAAGAAAGTAACTTAAAGGTTGATCGGCGCCGTCGTTGAAGCACATGAGGCTGTGAATTACCTAAGAAATTGTACAAATTAATTTGATCTGCCTTAATATTTAAATTGAAAATATGTGTTCCGAACATCATGCTAAGAAAGAACTCTTTCATTCAAAAAATTAACAAGCGGTGGATCGCAATTGTTAGGTACAGTAAGAGGTATAGTTAGTATATGCACATATGTTTTTTTTTTTTAATTATTTTTAATTTGGATTTAACTGCAAATTTACATATATCAACTTATGTAAGTCTGCAGATGGTAGGTTTCTTCATATTTTAATCCTCTGATATTAATATTGGTATCTTTCAGTACCTTATTTAAAACTTTATGAAATAAATGTAATTTTGTAAAAACAAAATGTTGATTGGATATTGTTAAAATGATTAAATACTTGAAATTCTATCGGCATCAAAGTTTCCTGATGATCTCCTTGGTAAGAGTGAAACAGACTGTATAAACTACCTGATGCATTTGTCTTCTGACATAACGATCTGTGTATCTGGCAACCAAACTTATTTCTGTATATGAAGAACAGGTTGACTATGGACCTCAAGTTGACTTTACTTCAAATATGTAATTATTTAAAACAGTATCATCATAATTTAAAAATGTCAAATTGTTATAAAAAATAAATATTTTTATATGCTATATTATATTTGAATTATTTTTATAGGGCATAGTTAATTGATTTCAGTTATATGCAATCAAGCTTTACTTGTGTTGCATAAAATACGGATTTATAATCGTACTTCTGTTACCAACCAATTAGAAAGTCGACTATGGTACGACTTTGTATCGACAAAACGCCCAAAAGCAGGTTTAATAAACCAGTATTATAACTAATATATTCTAGATACATATATTAGTCTTTATTAAATAATAAGGATTTAGTAATATCTTGACGCAACCTATAAAATATAAGCAATATTATTGAAAAATTCATGAAAATACCGTGCAAACTAATTAGAACAATTTCGGACCTTTTTGGAAAATTGTATTAATTGTATATTTTATCGAAAACTTTAAGAAAACAAAGAAATTGAAACAAAGCATTGAAATTCGATTTTAAGTTAAACGCCCAGTGTCACAACGCTCATGGCATAACATAACATAATACATAACATATCATTTTATTATGAACATCGATACTATCGATGTTTCCTAAGCCGTACAATTTTTGCTTATAAAAATTATATTATTGAGTGATACTTGAGTGATGCCATTTTCTCACTTAAAACGATTCCGGCTTTAAGGGATTCATTTCCATTCATGATCTGCAATATCACTGTGGACGGTAGTCCACGTAGTGACGATGAGCACCGAGACTGTGGTGCGCAAGGAGACTACTATATACAGCCGTAGAATTGAAAATCTGCTACAATAGTCCGATCAGAACTATTTATATCTTGATCGAAAGGTATTGTAATCCTCTTTGAAACTGCATACTACGATTTTTCAAAAACGGATTAGTTTAGGAGAAATTAGAGTGAAAGTGCGAAATTGAAAATTTTGAAAATTGGAGCCATTGGGGCCGGTGGAGCAAAAATCCCAAAATTTTTGTGGTTGTGATCTAGCTTTAAATTCGCGTCGAATGACACCTCGATCATCCTGATCCGATACTCCGTTCAAAAGATATTCAATAAACA